>CAJNJA010006101.1:3116-17167 GCA_905231915.1 Symbiodinium necroappetens
CTTGGTCCACCTGGGTGCTTTAAGGTGTGTTTTAAAGGACCCTAAACCCTATAAGGGGATCTATGAGGGTTCAGGGTTTATGTTCATCTTGGTCCACCTGGGTGCTTTAAGGTGTGTTTTTTAAAGGACCCTAAACCCTATAAGGGGATCTATGAGGGTTCAGGGTTTATGTTCATCTTGGTCCAGCTGGGTGCTTTAATTTAGGGTTTAGGGTTTAGGGTGTTCATCTTGGTCCACCTTGCTGCTGTGCTGTAATAAAGGGTTTAGGGTTTAGGGTGTTCATCTTGGTCCACCTGGGTGCTGTGCTTTAATAAAGGGTTTAGGGTTTTGGGTTTTCATCTTGGTCCACCTGGGTGCTGTCAAAAAGGCTTTAGGGTTTAATAAAGGCTTTTTTCAGGGTTCCGCTACAGGGATGTTTTTGAAAGGACCTAAGAAAGGCAGATAAGGAGATCTATGAGGGGGTTTCCGAAAATAGGGGACCCTAATATAGTACGTACCCTAAACAGTAGGATCCTTATTATAAGGACCCCAAAATAAGGTACCCTATTTTTCGGAAAGTCCCATGAGGGTTCAGGGTTTATGTTCGTCTTGGCCCCTAGAGTTCAAACTGCTTCCACAGAGCGCCTGAAGGAGTCGTCATCTGGGCTTTTAGATTCTGCCTGTAGTCTCCATTGTAGTTCCTTTTGGGGGGGTTACCTTTTCGGATCCTTAATAAAGACTTTGGTTAAGCCCAAAAATGGAGCCATTATGGAGACTATAGGTGGGTTCCTTGTAAAGGGGATCTACCCTTAAGTTCCCATTAATAGGGATCTATCGTAAATTCACATGGTTTCCTTATCATGATAACTTAAATTAATAGGGATCTATAGTTCCTAAGGTAGAAACCCTACGTCCCAGGTTTCACCGTGCAGCTACATGGGATCCTTTGGGTAAGCAATGTAGAGGCCTTAACAACTAGAATAGGATTTTGAGGGCTCCTTATTACAATTATGGAATAATATACCCCAAACCCTACTCTAATTATTCAGGCACCCAATATATAGAACCCTACCATAGATCCCTTATAGACTCTCTTGGGGAACCCTTTAAAGGAACCCCCAACGAACTCCCAAAGCCTATTCTAATTATTAAGGCCCCCTAAAATTATGCTCCCTCACGGCACACCTTGACCCTTGAGTGCCTATGCAGGAAAACCCTCGAGCCTCTCCCACGCAGCATACATTGCACGGAGCCCCAATTTAGGGTTTGGGGTTTAGGGTTTGGGGTTTGGGGTTTAGGGTTTGGGGTTTAGGGTTTAGGGTTTTGGGGTTTAGGGTTTACAGTTTAGGGTTTAGGGTTTAGGGAAGATACGAGGCAGAATTGGCAAACGCTGAAGTCCAAGCCCGGAAGCATGTGTATTCACTGAGGCTGGCACTTGTAGTTCACGCGGCCATTATCTAGCCTGCAGTATCTGGGAATTCTAGCTTCAACTATCAGGCCCAAACTCCCAACTGTCAGAGTTTGCAGACGGCTGTTGATTGACGTTGAATCACAGGACTCTATGATAACGATATCTTGCTGCCCTAGGTCAACCTCTCTTGTGCTTACTTCCATTATGTACTTCTGTAGCGTTCGGCCCGGGATTGGGGACGCTTGATGAAAAGGAAGGGAGTTGGGTCCAGTTCAACGTTGCACTCGACTACAGATCTTCAGGGTTGAACTGTGTCCCTAACCCTATACCCTAAACCCTGAACCCTAAACCCCCTAAACCCTAAACCCGAAGCGTTGCGTCCTACCTAACCACAGAATTCTTGAGATCTGGAGATTAGGCTTTAACCCAAAGTAGTACATACTTGGGCCCTAAAGCAACTGAATAGGGACCACATTAAGGCCAAAGTATATGTTCTCCAAACTAGGGTCCCCCTTTAGGTCCCACACATAGTACGGCGCCTTCGTAACAAGGGCCCTAAAAGGGACTCAGGGTTAGTTGTACCTCCACCAAGACCCATGCTGGTTTGGCCTCTCTCGCGCCTCTGACACGACAGAGCATGAAACAATGCAAACATTCCTCCGAAACTTCCTGAAACACCACAAACCCTAAGCCCCAAACCCCAACCCCAAAAATCCCTACAATCGCGCGAGCCTCCCCGGACCCTCAACTCTAAACCCTAATCCCCCCAAGGAGTCCTCTCAGCTTCCCTTTAAGGGCTTCCCCTTCAGGGCGCCTCTGACACAAGACCACTGAGTTCGAGCCGCCAATGTCGACACAAAACAGCTCCCCTTCCTCGGAAACACGCCGGGGAGGGGAAGCTTTTGGGATTAACGAGGGCTTTAGGGCTTAGGGTTTGTGGTGTTGGGGATTGGAAAAAAAGGTTTCATGGGGCCTTTACAGAACTATCGTTGTTTCCGGGCTTGAGGGTTTAAGGGGGTTATAGGGTTTACATTTTGCGTTACATGTTGCTTGTGCTGATAGGCAACCGGCGGATGTTTGATGCGGTGTTTTTGCTCCATATGTCTCCAACTACAGGGCCTAGAACCAGGATTTACGGTGAGTTCTTCAAAATATGTCGCTAAGAACTGACATGTCGCGGCTTGAATTTGGGGTTCGTGGGGTTTCGTGCAGTTTTTAAGACCGAGCCCCAAACCCACGGACCGTCCCAGGCTCCCTCGCTTGGGATCTTAGAAGCAATCCTTACCAATAGTCTCCATTGTAGTTCCTTTGTGGGGTTGGTTACCTTTTAGCATCCTTAATATAGATTTGGTTAAGCCAAGAAAAGGAACTACAATGGAGACTATAGGTACTGTTGATGATATAAATCCTGCATTACCTTATAAGGACCCTAAACTATGGGGAATAATGGTGTATATTCCTTATTCTGGGCAATGCAGGATTTCTATCAGCAACCCTTAGGGCAACCAGTGAAGTCTCCTCACTCTACTCTCCCTTAGAAGGCAAGTAAGTACACCAAGAAACCATGATCCAAACAAAAACACACCAAAAACAAGGCCAAAAAACAAGGAAGCTCGATTCTCGATTTTTACGCCTTGACAGGAAGTTGCCCGCTGCCAGTGGGCCATGTCTAGACGATTTTGCTACCCTCTGAGTTTCGCCACCTGCTGCTTCAGCAGCGCCAGGGTGTAGGCTGAGGGCGTTTAGGGGGGTTTGGCCCTAAACCCTAAACCCCATAAACCCTAAACCCTAAACCCCAAACCCCTAAACCCTAAACCCTAAACGGCCCTAAACCCAAACCCCTAAACCCTAAACCCTAGGTTCTAGTGCGGTTTAGGGTTTAGGGGTGCTTGAATATTTTTTCAGGGCCTGGGAACAAAGAACCGTGTTGAGGACCTCTATATACAACGAAATCACAGCAAGAAAACTCTAAAGACAGGTTATGTTGGGGTCTAGGTTTAGGGTTTTGTAGGGCTTGGAGTTTTACGATGTAGGGTTTCAGGGCGCAAGGTTTGGCGTTTTAGGGTTTAATGTAAGGTATGATTCTTAACAGCCACTCGGGTTTGCATTTTGAGACTTGATGAACCAGCTTCAGGAGACGATGGATCAAAAGGTGAACCTAAGGGTCCAAGTACCTAATAATCATACACTCTCCCAAATTAAGGTTCAGGGTTTAGGGTTTAGGGACATAACTATTATCCTGAACGCAATATTTGGGTCCTATGGGCCCTTTGGGGGAAGCCTTTGAAACGCGAAATCCTGAGCAGAAGCTCCTGGAGCCTTCAGACCCTGCCGCTGACCCAGAGGGTCCAACTACCCGAATAGTAGGGTTTAGGGTTTGGGTTTAGGGTTGGGGTTTAGGCTTTAGGGTTTGGGGTTTGGGTTTCAAGTCCCAGGGTGAAGACCTTGATTGAACATTCACCCGAACCTATACTGCCCAATTGTGGCCAGGCGGCGATCTCCTCGCCAAACGTCGTGACAACACGGATTTGGGCCTCACATGAGCGATTGCCCCTGAAAATCGCTTATCCGTCAAAAGCCCGACAGGAGACGACAGATCCTGTTTTCGTCTCAAGCCCGAAAGGAGGAGAAAGTACACATTCTCATCAAATGAAAGTATCAACCCTCATAACTGTGGTACCTTTGCCCGGGACAATTGCTCCCACTGCTCAGGACCCTCTACCCAGAAACCTTCAATTGAAAGATTGACATCAAAGGTAGGGTCCTATCTCGGAGTGTACAAACTGTAGGTTGGTATTCCCGCGAGTTTGTGGTCATTAGGAACTTGCACGAAAAAGTAGAGGCCCTAACACCGTCCCTTGAATGATTCACCTTATGAATACGGCACCGAAAACAGCTTGGACAATGGACCGAGATACGTCAATGCAGCACAGGACCCTACTTGAAGAGTCAGGCGGGGTCAGCAAGTACGATGACGAGTAAGGGAACATAAGCCAGATCTGCTCGGCATCAAAACCGAAAGAGCCCTGGTAGATCGCCTAGATGTCGCTTCACCGAACCCTTAATTAAGTTTGTAGGAGCCCCAGTCGATCAGCCAGGATCAGCTACAGATCACTCTCATCGCCAGTGGCATGGCCATGCTGCACAAGCCCTTCGGGACGAATATACCCTAAGGATCCTACGAGTTTTATGACAGAAAGCCCTTATAAAGTCTTGATGGGGTTGTGTTGGTTTGTAGTCACTGTAGTATTTCAGCAAAACACATTCTAGTCTGCTACAATTCCTAGCACATTCGCAGGGTTTGGGGTCACATCTGAGTGCAACAGAGCTTAGTTGTTATGAATAGGTCTATACTCAGATCGCCCACGAGGTGTTGGAGTGTGGGTATTTGGGGTTCTTTACAGAGGCGCCTGTCCCATTTCGGGTTTAGGGCTAGGGGCAAGCAGCGTTTAGTAACTTTAGTAAGGGCAGCCGCGTGCTGCTAAGCTGAGAAAGCCTGCTAAGCTCATTAACCCCGAAGCCGTAAACCCTAAACCCTAAACCCTAAACCCTCAACCCTTTGCACAAATTCCGTCCGGTCCGAGAGGCTCCCAGCAAGCTCTCTGGGTTAGACAACGCTTGCGACCTCAGCGTCGCAGATCCCAACATCCCTAAACCCTAAACCGTAAACCCTTAACCCTAAACCCTAAACCCTAAACCCTTAACCCTAAACCCTAAACCCTAAACCCTGAACTGGACCCCAAAGACCCTACCTTTTTAGGGCTCCTTATTATGATTTCTTTATATAAGTCTTTAAAGAGGTAGGTTCTTTGGGGTCTAGGTTAACCCTAAACATGGCAGGAGAGTACAGCTACAGAGATTCCGGCTCAGGGGTTCGGGTGTAGCGCCCAGGCTATAGCCTCTAGTGTTTAGTGTTTTAGGGTTTAAGGTTCGGGGTTTAGCGTCTAGGATCTACCTATAGTCTCCGTTGTAGTTCCTTTTGGGGGTTACCTTTAATTAGGATCCTGAATATAGACTTGGTTAAAACCAAAAGAAGGAACTACAATGGAGACTATAGGTAGACGGTTTAGGCGGTTATACGGCTCATCGTCATCACCGCCATCAGACTCACCCTCGCCTGTAAGCAATGGCTTACGGCCGATGGTCTACGGTTCAGGGTTTAGGGTTTTGCGGCTTGGGGTCCTCTGCATCGCCACTGTATCGTCACCAAAGCATCATCAGCAACAGCATGACTCCCTATACTAGCGCACTTTTCCAAATAGCAGGTGACGGTTCCTGAACCCTAAGTCAGCCTGTAGCATCCATATAACCCCAGTTGTGAACCACCTACTCTGTAGACATCTTCGCACAACCAGCCCTGGACACTACCACCACTGTGGCGCGTAGCAGTTGCGGCCTGCCCCCGCCCAAACCCCTGACACTCCATGAAATCCTACGAGTACCCTGGACACGCTGCCCGCAAATGCCCGAAACAAAAACTGAAAACTACCCTGCAAATACCCTAATATAGAGAACTCACAATTGGAAGACGTCTGGGGCGCATTATAACACAGCATAATTAGGGACCCCAAAAAATATTCGTAATCCTGATTTAGGTTTCTATCTCAATATCCCAAACCCCGGACGACTTAGCCCTCGGTCTAGGGCAAGATTTCGAGTTCAGGGTTTAAGGTTTACTGTTTAGTGCTGGGCCTACCTGTGGTTGGTGTTGAGTGTTTAGGGTCCGGGTTTAGGCTTAGGGTTTATTTGGCCGTGCGTTTAGGGCATCAGAACCCCATACGACTTTAGTCCAGCGGCATCGCCGTCGATGGTAGTTGGTCCACCACGGAGCAGTTGGGAACACACCGTGTCTTCTGCGTGTGCCGCGAAGTTAAGTAGTGGAGGCCTTATAACAACATAATCGGGTTTTAGGGATGTATCATGGGAAGATCATACAAGGAATACATGGGATCCTGTTACTATGCCTTTAGGCTGTGATTTGCTAGGTGCTTGGAATGGCCCGGTAGCCGTCCGAGGTGCTACTGTTGCTCGAACTTTAGCGCCTGAGATGAAGCTGGGGTGATGCACTGTACAGGGTGTTCGCACGCACGTGCGGCGACGAGTAATGGTGGGAAGAATGTGAACTGTATGAAGGCAGAAATGTAATCGGGACGTTTTTGCACAAACCGTACTATACTAATTGCAAACGTAGTTATACATCTGTTGTCATTGACAGGTTGGTGGAGTCCAAACCTCAGGCGATTCTGCTGGGGAGCTGCCGACGGTCGTGGGCTCGAACCACTTCGGTGGCTGCGGGCAGAAACCGTTTAGGGTTTTATAGGGTTCAAGGTTTACAGGGGTTTAGGGTTTAGGGTTTATAGGGTTTTCGAAGCTTGGATGTACGCTACTTGCGGGATGAGTGGACTTGGTAAGTAGAGTTGAAAGTGCCAAAACGTGCACTAGCATATGTAGCTATAGACTTGCCTCGCCTGAATACTATCCGACAGCTCATACCACCCTACGCCCAACTTCTCTTAGTACTGCTTGTTGGGAAACTTAGGATGCCGGATTAGGGCGTAAACCCTAAACCCTAAACCCCTACACCTAAACCCTGCATGGTGCTTAAACTCTGAGTGACAGGGTGTAGACTGTTGGGGTCGAGCCTCAGTGCATGAACGACGGTGCAACCCTAACCTTACCTGTAGCTGGATTTCGACGTTTCGAATTATTTGTATTATCTTGGCCGGCAGCAGCCTGAAACCCTAAACCCTAAACCCTACACCCTATAAACTCTATAACCCTAATAACCCTACAACCCTAAACCTCCAGATCTGGATAGCACCTTTCAATCGCCGTCACGGCCGATGAGAGATGAGTGGAGGTGCCTGCAAACTCTGGGATCCCTTCACAGTACCTTGACCTACCAAAAACCTCCGTTTTTGGTAGGGTCCTCAGAATTCCAAATTAGGGTTTGCAACAAGAGCCCACAACAATATAGGTTGTGGCAGGTTAAGGTATAAATATATGAATGACTCAGCAACACCTGCCTAAACACCAACAGCGCCTACGTAAGACTAAAGTAAGACCCCCATTAAGCCCGCTACTGAGCGAACGTCTCACCTGGTAGAATATAAGCCTTTTGAATCTCATGACGCTCCCGCGATTCCATCGGTACCCCCAAGACTTTATAAGCCTAAGCCAAAAAGTCTTAATCCCAAAAGCCCGCGCCACCCTACACCCCCAAAGGGTCCAAGTACCATTATAGTAGGTCCTTAGTGTCCTTAGTAGGTGTTTGGGCCCCAAAAGTATATACTATACTATTGCTTGGACCCTTTGGGACCCTAAACCCCTCACCACACCCTAAACCCTAAACCCTATAAACCCTAAACCCATGCAAAACCTAAACCCCTCACCGTGGGAGCCGTTGGGGCCGACACTGCCAGGGCTTCACGGGCCAAAGCACCCGCCTTGCGCATGGCCTGCACCTCCGAGTACGATTTAGTCGGTGTAAGATTTAGGGTTTACCCATAGGCCCCTAAGTGGTTCCTTTTTATGGTTTATATTTAGAATCATAGGGTACAAAACGGCACAGGCGGGCGAGGCTTGCTTCGTTTGCTTTGATGGAAACCTGCAGCAGCTGTGGAGTGACTCTAGGCCGGGTTTCACGCATGCTGTGGCCGTTCAGGGCTCATCCCTTACTCTAAACCCTGCATTAAAGGAAACTACAGGTGGGGAGTTTAGGGCATATAGGGCTTCTATAAGGCTTCTACTTAGGTATACAGACCTTCTATAAGGCTCCTATAACGGTAACTACCCACCTGAAAATGTCCTGGACTGAAAGCCCTAAAGCTTTCCCAGGACCTTCGTATACTACCGTTTCAAGGACTCAGTTAGATCATCATACGGAGCCAACCCTAAAACAAAAAACACGCACCCATAGTCTCCATTGTAGTTCCTTATTGGGGTTACCACTTTACGATCCTTCATATAGTTTTTGGTTAAACCAACAAAAAGGAACTACAATAGAGACTATAGGTAGAGCCCTGCGGTGCAGGTCTTGGGGCTAAGGCTTCGGAGTCTTTGGCTAGGGCACCAGAAACCGTACCATCAGGTTTAGGGTTTAGGTTTTAGGCCCCTAAACCCTAGACCCTACCTATAGTCTCCATTGTAGTTTAGGATCCTTAATATAGATTTGGTTAAACCGAAAAAAAGAACTACGATGGAGACTATAGGTATAAACCCTATAAACGTTCAAGGCTTAAGGACTAGACGGTTTAGGGCTTGATCACCAAAGCCTGATGTACTATCAGGCTTGAAGGCTCTTTGTTGAGAAAACGTGACACTTCCGACTTGCCGGAGCGGTGGGTTTAGGGTTTATAGGGCGGCGGCTTCAGGAATTGCGTTCTAATGCCTGCCAAGAAACACAATGTGCTGGACCCCGAAGGCCACGAATCCCTAAACCATCCTAAACCCCTAAGGCCCTAGACCCTAAGAATACCTTTTCAAGCCTCTCATAACCCTGACCCCCCCAATTAAAAGCCTTGAACCCTAAACCCTAAACCCTAAAACCCTAACACCCTATAACCCTATAACCCTATAGCCCTAAGCCCTAAACCCTAAACCCAATAATCCCAAAGCCCCAAACCCTAACACCCTAAAACCCTAAAACCCTAAACCCTATAACCCTATAACTTAACCCTAAACCCTATAACCCTATAACTTAACCCTGAACCCTATAGCCCTAAACCCTATAACCCTAAGCCCCAAACGCCGACCTGCTCAGGCGTCTTGACCTCCTGCATGTACATGAACGGATGCCTGGCTCCCCATAATGGGTGTCGGTGGTTTAGGGTTTAGGGCTATAGGGTTATAGGGTTTAGGGTTTAGGGTTTAGGGTGTCGGTGTTTTTGGCTAAAGTTTCTAAGATTTGAGGTGTAAAGTCTAGGGCCTTAGGGGTGGCTAAAGCTTAAACCCTAAACCATACTGTTGATGATATACATCCTGCATTACCGTGAGGACCCCTAAGCAATGGGAATTATGGTCTATTCCTTATTATGGGTAATGCAGGAGTTATATCATCAACCGTATGGGTTTGGAGAGGAGGTTGGGGTTCAAGAACGCGTTAGGGTGGCGTGCACATAAAAGCTTTAGGGTTTAGAGATAGGGCTTTAGGGTTTAGGTTTAGGGTTTTAGGGTTCAGGAAAAGCTTTGGGGTCGATTATAGCTTCCTTATAATCTGTGACCAGGAATTGTCAGTCAGAAATCATACTACTAATTGTCCAGGCCACTAGCCTAAATCACACCTGTACCCAAAGCCTACAATATAGTAGGTTATGGCCCGTGGGTTTTCGAATCATTTCGAAGCCACACGCATGGTCTACAGTTCAGGACCAAGCCTTAAGCTTACGTGTCCAGCATCCTAGGGGAACTCCAGGCCACCTTTGGAATGGGATATAGACCACCATGAAAAGTTTACAAGGTTACCTACTCTAGCTATAGTCTCCATTGTAGTTCCTTCTTTGGTTTAACCAAACCTAAATTAAGGATCCTAAAAGGTAACCCCAAAAACGAACTGCAATGGAGACTATAGGTACTACTAGGTACGGTTCTGAAGCCGACGTTGCTTCAGATGCTCTGCAGCCCATGCCCCGACTCCTCAAGAGCTTCGCAACTTTTGGCTTTGGATTTCTATCCCCCGAAGCCCAAAGCAGTGACTCCCCGTCGCAACGGCTTTCGGGGTTCGACTGGCTGAAGCATTGCACACAGGGCCGGCAACCACACTATCAAGTCAATACGGTCCGTACAAAACAAAGCAGTGAAAAACAACAACACAGCCTATGCCCACCTCGGCGTCGACCACCACAAATCAACAACTGATAAACTGTCAAACCCCAAGCACGAACCTCAAGCCCGCAACACCCCACCCCAAGTTTCGCTTCGAAGCCCTCAATTTGAAGTTTAGGGTTCAGGGCTTAGGTTTCGGAAATGTCTCAACCTGTAGCACGACACCAGCGCAGTAGAAGGTCCACGCTAAACGTTTCTGGCAATCCTGCGACTTCGTGGGCTGCGACGTCGGTATATCTCCAAGATACTATTCCAAATAGCTGAGTCCGTTGACCAGGCGCGACTCTTAATCTGAGCTTGCATGGATCGTGAAACAAAGGCGTCGTCATCATGAGGCGTTCCATTTTCTCTGACAGATGCTGGACTCTATCTTGTACCCTGACGACGGCCCCCACCGCCAGCTGTAGCGTAGAGCCCGTAAGTCCGAAATAACGCCGCCAGCAATAACACTCCAAGCCCTACGCCTACACCCAAACCCTCAAATCAAAAACCCTGAAACCACCCTAAACCCTAAACCCTAAAACTATAAACCCTAAACCCTAAACCCTAAAACCCTAAGCTCTAAAACCCTAAACCACTGAACCACACCAAAACATGCCCAGATCTCTTTGGAAGCCCAGTTCTGGCGTCGAGCTCCACATCTGCGACCCAAGGCTCTCACATGCAAATTTTGGGAGTTCAGGGTTTAGGGTTTAGGGTTTTGGGAGTTTAGGGTTTAGGGCTTTAAGGTTTAGGGTTTTAGGGTTTAGGGCTTTGGGGCTTTAGGGTTTAGGGTTTTAGGGATTGAGGTTTAGGGTTTAGGGTTTTAGGGTTTAGGGTTTTAGGGTTTTAGGGTTTAGGGTTTAGGGTTTAGGGTATATGTGCACATGGACGTTTTGTGCCAACCACTCCGGAACTTGACAACCTGCCTGCCCCGAAGAGTCCATGTACCCGAACAGTATATACATTGACCTTAAGTAGTCCCTGTATAGGTACTTTGGGGCCCAAGTATATACTATTCTTACTTCCCCAATGAGCCAGGGAAAGGAAAGGTTAAACTTTCAGATTGCTACTAAATTATAAAAACCCAAAAAAATCTAAACGTTGAGTATTGGGGGACTAAGTATTTGGGCACATGGACCCTAAGGGTGCTGCTATTGGAACATGTCACCAAGTAGCGTCGCATACGGGGAAAACAGATAAAACCTTACACGCAAGATTGGCTCCAATTCACCTCCGCGCCTGCATTGTATGCTATACGGTTTTATACATGGTTTGCTACATGCATTTATATTATATGGGGTTTCTTTGAACAAAAGGTAACCTGAACACCTCCACTTCGGGGTGTTGTCGTGAGGCTCCTCCAATGCCAGGCTGAGTATGGATTGTGGGCCCTTTGTTTGGCTGAAACCCTCAACCCTAAATCCCTACACCCCTTAAAACAGTGAGCTGGGACCGCACAAGGTATCCTAGGTTACTTTGTTTGGTCCGTAACAGTGGCAATTTAGCGAATAATAAATGGTTGCTCGAGGGGCGTTCGTCGTCCGGCACTTCATGATCGCAGGAAGTGGGCGGTTGATTCTGAACTTCCATAGTTAAGGGTGCCGCGTTGCTTATAAATTTTGCTCATGAGCTACATGTGTGAGGGTTCACGGTTAGTTACGAGCTGAAGCCACAGCGATTTAAAATGGGGTTAACAATAACCATGGCGATAACTACCCGAATGTAGACCCTTGATTTATCAACCAAAAGGGATTATGATAAGGATCCAATATTCACGTCCTTACTACGCACAGAGGGGGTCAATGGGTCAATTATTCGGATACCAAGCCTGACTGACAACAAAAGCTTTCCTCGGTACAGCCTTTTTCCTGCTGCTTTCGCTTCGGTGGCGTGTTCTGCAATTTAACGCTCTTCGGAATCTGATCGGGTTCATCGAAAATTTCAGTGGCATTTCGTACAGAAGTGTTCTTTCGATGTTCGGAGTGCCGACCGTTTCCCGGTCGGATCTCACAGAGTGAAAGCAGATGAAAGTGAAACGCGTATAGAGGGTTAGGGAGGCAGAATAAATTTCATTCGAGTCTGATACCAAACGGCAACGGCATGCGTCAAGTTCAAAAAGATCGACTTAAGTACATCCACGGAATCGATCGGTGACTGATGAAAGCAATGGGTTGTCATTTCGCACACGAGTGTTCTAGCGTCAAGTTCAAAATGATCGACTTAAGTACATCCACGGAATCGATCGGTGACTGATGAAAGCAATGGGTTGTCATTTCGCACACGAGTGTTCTACGCTACAAAATCATGGTCAAATACTATGAAAACCAACAAAACCCCTTGTGGAACTTCTATGAATCCCTTCAAAAACATCAAAGGAAACAGGTTTATGAATCGGCGTACGGTGTACATTACCGAAAAACCCTGCCTTAGGCCTGCATTCCTGGCAACCCAACCCATCAGCAGCCAGTCTCGAGCTGAGGGTTTAGGTTGGGGTAGGGGTAGAGCTTGGGGTCCCGGTAGAATTTCTCTTCGACACCATGTTGACGGCGACACCCGTGAAACCTGCAATGTAACACTGGAAAGCCTCAATCAACTAAACTAAGCGCCAAAACTCGAAGTCCATCAAACAGAAAATCCCGAACTCAGAAACATACGCGGAGGTCGTCTGCCAGCCAGCTGTGCCATCAAAGCCAGCCAGCTGGCTTTGCGACGTCGCGGGTTGCATCTCTGCCACCAAAACTCTCCAGGCCTCGAAACCATTGTTCGAAGCCACTCCTCTCACTACCTTCGCCGGCCGCTGCCGCACAAAAGAAAGCAAATCGTGTAGAGCTCGATGGTTCTCTTCCTCACCGCTGGGTCCATTCCCTCCATCACTGAGGAAGCCTCAATCGTCTCCATGTCGTCGAGCATCTCGCTTTCCACTAAACATGGGAACCTGATTAAGAAACCTTGGGTTGTTATTACGGCTCCATATATATATATATATGAATCCTAATCTATTGGGGTTCTAGGGCCATGGTTTCTTAATCAGGTTCCTACATTACCCAAAGGTAGTTTCGCGTGGTGTGCTTCTGTGTTCACTCCACTGCTGCACCTCCTGCTCTCGCTTCTCGGGCCCCTCATCTGTTTTACCTAAACTCTTCCGGGTTTAGGGTTTAGGGGTTTGGGGCTTAGGGTTTAGGGTCCTACACCCCGTAAGAGAAATCTGTTCAAGACAGAACCTGTAAGAGCCTTCTGTTCCCCTGATAAACACCCCTCAACACCCACATAACACCCGAAAGCCCCTAATTATAGCCTTACCACTACACCTGCAGAAGCCCTAATTTAGGGCTGTATATATACATATATAATGATATATATATATATATACATACATACATACATACATACATACATTTTTTACTATGATGGCTCATACATGGCTCATAACAAACCGGGGTTTTGATCTACGACGCGCCTTCGTGGGGCACGTACGGCGGTCGCGCAATCCTTTTGCGGCATAGCTGGGGATTCTGTTCGTTTTTTGTCTTCGGCATACGCCCCAAATTAAATCCTTACTTGGGTTTGGGATAGTAAGAGATGGAAAGATATGGATTCATTAGTTTCGGGGGGGTTATAAGCCCTAAACCCTAAACCCCTAAACCCCTAAACCCCTAAACCCCAAAACCCCAAATATAAGATCACCTAGGCCTTGGACCCTTAGGGCTGTGGCTTTGACGAAGAACTTTATCAAAGCTACCCATAGCTCTGCTTTAGGCCGAACTGAAGGCTTCAGAGATGCTTGGGGTCTAGATGGAGATCCCACCAAACGCCCTAGTGTGTTTTTTGCTTTTAGGGTTTAGGGTTGTTTTTTTTT
>CAJNJA010006102.1:6132-17167 GCA_905231915.1 Symbiodinium necroappetens
GCTAGATAGATAGATGGATAGATGGATAGATGGATAGACGGATAGATGGATAGATAGCTAGTTAAGCAGCCAGCTAGCTAGATAGAGAGATAGATGATAGATAGCACACAACCTGCATGTACGTTCGAAAGAACTCACTGATCAGCAGCCAAGAGCACAGAGTGGCATGGAAGACATTTTAGACCGTCCTGGCAAGGGGTCGAGCGGCACATCTGCTGATCTTTTTCAGGCCCAGCGGAGCTGCTGCTTCTGAACGTAGCGGCCGCGAGGACTCTGTCAGCATCATTCCCGACCACATCCTCAGATGAGCGGTCCGCGACGTGGAGCTCAAAACGCGAGCATGCACTATCCCCGGCGACCACAGTTCCGACAGTTCCATTGGGTCCGACCGAGAAAGTACGACCACCGCACTCGGTGTAGTTGGCGAAGAGGGACAGGTGCAAACCTGACTGAGGTGGCATCAGCTGATCCCTTTCAGTGAGAACCTTGGTCGAACTGGAAGAGTTCGTCATGATCTCTCTCACCAACCAGGCCTGAAAAGCCGAGACAATGCGATCGTCTCTTGTATCCACCATGATGATGGATGTCTTCCGATCGTTGTCCTCACACTCGGCGATCGACTCCCGGAAGTGAGGGAGGCGAACTTCGTAGAGGTGGGTTGTGAAATCCGCCTCCAAATCCACCGTTTAGCCTTGCCCTGACTTGGGTCTCCCAGCCGTTCGGACCCCAACCAGCCATTGCACAGATCCCAGGCCCTAGAGCTTTCCTGTCGCACCAAACAGATCCTTCCCGGACCTTCGAGGCGATTGCCTCGACCCAAAATGGCCACGGGAAGATCTGACATCAACAAGTCCTGAACAGGCTGCAGATCTCATGCAGCAATGTGACCCTCCTATCCCAGACCAGCCTAACCGATGATAGGAGACCATAGATAGATATATAGATAGAAAGATCGATGGATGGATAGATAGGTAGATGGATGGATAGATAGATCAGAGAGAGAGCTAGAGAGATAGAGAGACAGAGAGAGAAACATGTATGCACACGTATGCACATGCATTCACTTGCTGCGCATATCTTCGATTGCTGCCAGTACTTGTCAGTTCTTATTTAGCATCCGATAACTTTGTGCAAGCTTGTCTTGGTTGCATCGATGCTGGGTCTCCCACCAGCTGCCATCTCCTTTTAACCACTCGCAGAGTATTCGCACCTGAGGCATGTAGGTAGGCAGCTCTCCTGATGGGAACCTTTACACGGGGCACTAATCACTAATGTAAGCCTGACTTGGCGTTCTGTGATCAAAGACGACAAGCCTAATTATTCGCGAGGACAGTGGCAATTGGAAAAGCGTCGTAGCGTTCCTACAAAACCAATCTGGAAATTCATGGAACGGAAAGTCTATGAAGCGCTGCCTTTTTTGCTCCAGGTGCAGCGAATGTCTACAGGCATCTGGGCCACTGCAGAACCAGAGAACCCGCCCGAACAATTGCAGACTCGCGGCTGGAAGTCCACATCTAGATTCTACTCCCAAGTCCGCACGCAGGTCCTGTAGCGCCTCTACCTATAAAATGTACCCTACTGGACTCTATCCCTCAAAGCCCAAAGTCTCCCCGCAACAACTTCGGCACGTTCGGAGTACATTTCAGCTTTACCTTTAGGGGAGGTCTAGTGCCGAGGGTTTAAGGTATCCCCCTTCGACTGCTAGTCTATGTTACCCTCTACTCATCTACTCCGCAGCTCTGCGGCATGCCCTCAGCACATCACGAGATGTCCTCGATATGAAGGACACTTTACATCCTGAGCGTTATGTTGAAGTTGAAGAGCTGGCCACTTTGGGCGCTTTGGAGGCGATCCCAAGGCCTGCTGCCTGCGAGGCCCGTAGAGTCCTGCTGTTACAAACCTATAGCTAGCCAAAATTACAAGAATGACACTACTACTTGTTGATACTCGTTCGCTTCAGGGCACCGCCATCTCTCTGGATGTTTATGACCACCACGAGACATTCCATCGCAGCGCTACCTGCGACTTGCCCTACATAGACTCTGCTGAAGTTGAGTCACACTCCCTCAGAGATAGGAGAGCAGAGCCCCAGCAACTCCAAGCCAGCAGCAAGAGACCAAGGCCTCGGCAGCAGTAGGCACCGAGGAGTCTAAGCTCTAAACAATCAGACAAGAGTTTCGGGAACATCCGATGAAGTTCTACCGGGGGGCTGCGAAAGAATGATGCTGGTGAAAGGGTCAGCAAGACAATGGACCATAGACTCTCTAGACGCCCTGAACTCCAGAGGATTTAAGTGACTGGGAATCGCACCACGGCTGCTACCTTTCCGCCGCAGAGTCTCTGAACAACTTCACTTGCGTGGAGATCCTGCCCAAGCAGCTTAGCACCCAGGACTGGACAGTGGAGCATGGGGGAGATGATTGCGCTGCAGCTATACCAAGCTAGTCAAGCAATCCTGTCCGTTCAAGACGCCACACTTCCAACAGCCTGAAACACTCCTACATGATTACGTGCATGGCTTCCTGGTTGCAGCCTTTAGCAGTTACGGCGAGAAGTTTGGGGCTCTAGGGGTATCCATAATTTGCGATCTCTTTAGGGTGCGGACGTGCCTCGTCCTCAGCAGCCACGGCTGCGCCCTGTAGGGGGTCCTGCTGGTCTCTTCGCAATATCTCGGGGTTTTAAAAAGACCCTGTGGTAGGTGGATGGTGGGTGCTGAAAGTCTCTAGACTCTAGACTGTAGACGCTGCGAAGCTCTTAACCTTTGCTTTTTCGCTTTCAAGAACTGAGACTTACGGTTGCCACCGATGCTGCGGCTGTGCGCTGTTGCTGCTGATGGCCTTCTTCATGTTGCTGGTGCTGTTGGTGGTGGTGTCGGTGGTGGCATCGGCGGTGGCGGTGGCGGCGGTGGCTTGGCGGCGGCGGTGGCGGCGACAGTGGCCGCCGCTGTCGGTGCTATCGTTGTTGTCGTTGCTGTCGTCGTGGTCGTCATCGTCGCTGTCGCTGTCGTTGTAGTTGTCGCTGTTGTTGCAGTTGCCGTTGTCGGTTCTTGTTTAGCTTCTACTCCTGATACTGAGTACTGATGATGACGATGATGATAATGATGATGTTGATGATGATGATGACAGTGACGACGGTGATGACGATGACGATGATGATGATGATGATGATGACGATGATGATGATGATGATTGTGAGGGTGATGATGATGTTGACGACGATGGTGGTGGTGTTGGTGATGATGTTGATGATGGTAGTGACGATGATGCTGATGCTGATGACGACGTTGATCGTGCGGGCGACGGTGATGATGATGGTGATCATATTCACCACCACCACCACCATCATCATCATTTGTCATCATCAAAATTACGATGACCTTGTGGAATTGCCATTAACAACACTAGAGATGACTATGTTGCTGTGCTGGTGCTGGTGGTGATGTTGAGGACTCTTGTTGTCCACTTTTCAACACCGAGGTTGTTCTGCTGTCGTGGCATGCCGCGGTGCTGGTGGACTTCTCCGTTTCAGCCCCCCTCGTCTTAAGTGTTAGGATGATGAAGGCCACTGCACTTCGATACAGCTCTCACTTAGCCCATTCGGACGAATCATGTCCGGCTACGACTGTGAAATGCAGCGCATGTGTTGCTGCTACCACCACCGCTTGCCATTTCTGAGCTCGTTGCCGAGGTCAACCTTCGAGGGCAAATACCTCCAAGAGCCTCCAAGTCTATCACGTCATTCTTCAAGGCGTGTGTTGTTTTTCAACCGGCTGTGCTTTCAAAAGTGGGTGTCAGGAGCCCGTCCTTTCGCGGCCGCCCTTTCCAAGTGCTTTCGAGAACCGCTGTCCACCCACGAAATGGGCCCTCAGAAGCCCTGAACCCAAAACCCCGTGGGTTTTGGTGGTCCTTCGGGCTCGCATAGTCAGGCGCCATGGCTCTGACCCAAGATGAGCCAAAACGCAGCACAGAGCGGAGGAGAGGCTGGACGGGGCCTTCGGTTCCTGACATTTCCAGCTTAGAACCGGGAAGCTACAAAGGCTTATAATGCAACCTTCACGCTTCAGGGCATTCGGGTTTCAGTGTTCAGGACTTTACAGCTAATGCTGAAAGCTTCCGGTCGCAGACTAGAACAGCAGCAAAGTGCTGTATCTCTTTTCTCATCATGCTGTTCGTTCGTGTCTGCTGCTCCGACTCCTGCTCCTGCTCCTACTGCTACTGCTACTGCTACTATTAGACTGCTGCTCCTACTATGACGACGACAACGACGGCTGCTCCTACCACTCCTACAGCTTCCACGCAGATCACCAGCCCTGTCATGGGTGCGACTGCTAGACAGACGGCTACTGCCTGCCTTTTTCAAGTCTGGGGCCGGCACCACGCAGTCAATGTTCAACACCTGAGTTATGGTTGGGATGATGCATTGGCTATAACTCTTCACGTCTGTCTAGAGCTTGGGAGCCTACAGCCTAGAGTAAGTCGTCGCCTGAACGCCCAGACCCGGAGCTCGCCTGGCCGACAAAAAACCGTGAACCAAATTCACGTGTCTTCGACCCAGGCACCGGGCAGCAGCCAGTTGGGCCAAAGCGCTTCAGGGGCAGCTTGCGGAGCCTTCCGGAACGTAGAACTTGGGCCACTTTGAATGGCAGGTCTGGAGGAAACAAATACCCGGTCCCGTGGAGATTCTTCTGCAAGGGCCTCGAGTTTAGGGACTTCCGGCATGTGGTTTTGGGAGCTGAAGGCCTATGATAACCCATACAAACTCGAGACCCTACATCCCAAACTCTAAAACCCCGGAATCCCGAAGACCTCAAAGCATCCTAAGCATTCGCTTCAGGAGAGGACTGCAGATCTGAGATACCGAGGCGCTTCGTGGCACCCTGGTCGACGGCTTGCGCGCGACTCTGCATCTTCTTCACCTGGAGGGCTTGGTTTAGGGTTGCGAGATCTAGGAATTTCGGGTCTGCGGAAGGGTTCGGGTTTTCAGCAGAAGCCCCGAGCCCCCACTAAGAGGGCCGGAGTCGCTCCGAGACTTGCGGCGGGAGGCCGGGGGAAGAGAAGCAGAAAAGTTATCAACAACAACAGCACCTCTACAGAAGTATCACGGTTAGATAGGGACTAATAAAAGTACACTTTTCCGAGGTATTCAGACCTTTAATAGGAGGAATCCAGCAGCAACAGTCATCACAACACCGCTGCCAGCACCACGACACGACCGAGACAGACCCGCAGCAACACCGCAACCACTCATCATCAATCGTCAATCATCAACATCAGCATCCTGCTCCTGACCGAACTTGTGATAACTGACAGTTCTGGCTTGCATGATCAAACTCCAGCCGTCATGTAAGCAAACTAAACAAAGCAAAGGACCAAAAAAGCAGAGACGTGCCATTGTCAGAATAATTAGAATAAACACTTTCATTACCGCAAGAACAAGGACACAACACAAAAAGAGACTGCCGAAGGCTAAGCCTAGGACTGGGACCAAGACGGAAAAACAAATAATGATGAAGCAGTGCATGACAAAAGGCAAAGCCCTCAATACTGAAGCTCCCGATTTTCAATGCCGCGCAGCAGAGCGATCGACGATACCACCGACCACATACACCTCCTCCTCCAGCACCTCCAGCAACTCCTGGAGATCTTACATTGCATTGTACGGCTTAGGGGTTCTGTGGATGCAGTGCACGGAGGAGCACGCCATGTCTCAGGCTCATGAAGGCGATGCTAAACTTCCACATGCACACGAAGAGATCGAGCCTGGGTTCTGTGCATTGCTGTTCAAAGTGCTGGGGGCTTCAGGATTTTGGTGTGCTAGGCACTTGGGAATTGGGATCGGGGACCCACTGTCAGCCTGGCGGTTTGGAGGTCAAAGACCTGTCGGGGCCTCGGATGCAAAAAGGAAGTTTACGGGACGGGAGGTGGAGGGTCTGAGCTTACCATGTTTTGGATTGCAGGGCCCTGGACCTGCGCAGTGTTGGCGTGTAGTGGTCGCGCTCATCATTGGAATTGGGCGCCGCTGAAAAAGGTTTCCGGGGTCTTAAAGTCTTAAGACTCAAGATCTTTAGGGCTAATTCGGCTTCTTGTTTGAGGCGAGATAACCCTAAATGCTACACCACTAAATGCCCCCACCCTGTGTCCCGTGGACGAAGGGCTCCTCCTCTGCATCCGGCGTCAAGACGACAAGGCGGCCCTCCCTCCCAAAGCAAGGCTACAGGGCTTCTCACGACAAGGAGTTGAAAGGGTTTAGGGCTTCGGGTAAAAAAGGGCTGCAGAAATCTCACGATGGCTTCTGCAATCAAGCTTAGGGATTGCCGTGGGGGCCTCTAGTTGCGGATGGTCGAAACGAGCCGGCCTTGCTTCCGTTGCGAAGACATCCCAAACAGATTCCTCGTGAAGGTGCAGCTTCCAGCTCTTCATGCCCTGCTTCTCCAGGGAGTGAATCACAGGATTCTGCGAATGGAGCGACGTGATGTGCAGTTGCGCTTTGGAGTTCGAATCACGCGCTTGCGTGTAGGACAGCTGCACCTGCTTGGCCAAAGATGTGAGCTCCCGCACGTCCATCGTGTCACTGAAACTGCAGTTGATGACGATGCGAGGACGACCATGGTGGAAAGAATAGTCCAGCGTCGCTTCTATGGCCGCCTTCCTCTCTCTTCCGGCCTTCCGCCGCAGGCTCAAGCCACAAGACCCTCTAGCCCTAAACCTCAACCGGAGTGTCTCTGTTCTATCTACTGCAGCTTGAAGCGACAATGAACACGCGAACAACTTGGCAAGGAGAGCAGTCGTCAAGTTCCGAAACGGTGCAGGTAGCGTATCATGCAGAAGCTGTCACAAGCAGGGACAGCTAAGCATCCGGGATTCAGCAACTCCAACTCGGAACCAGCCCTGCTGTGCCGAAGCCTCACGCTCCTTCTCCAGGAACTCTGCTCGCTCAGTTGCGCTCATCGACTCCAGATGTTCCTGTCGCAGCTCCTGCTTGCGCTGCTTTTGGGCCTTCTTCTTCTGCTGCCTGCAGTCTGGCGTCCAACGATGCAGAGTTCAACACCCTCTCAAAATCTATACCGTTTTGTGGGGGTCCAAACGACGCCAGACTTCCCCCAAGCCCGAACCTCCCCGAGTGAAAGCCTGGACTTTCCTGAAGTGCGTGATACTATGAGCGGAACAGAAACCCGAAACAATGCGTAAACCCCCAGCGCTTACCATCCCAAACCCTAAACTCCTAAACCTTGTAGAGTTTCTTCTTTTTCTGGCCTCTGCTCCTTGGCTTGCAGCCTCTTCTGCTCTTTGAGCTCTGCTTTCCGGAGCCGCTTCAGCTCGCTCTTCTGCAGAGGCGGAGAAGCCCCCTGCGCCGGCTTCAGGGCTTAGGGCCGAAATTTTTAGAGTTTAGGGGTGCAGGATGTAGGGTCTCGGATCGAGGGTTCATGGTTTAGGGCTTATAAAGTTTGAGTCTCCTTTTGCTTGGCTATCGTCCCTGTTCTCTCCGCAGACTTCACCTTGGACTGAAAGCCAGCTTTCTAAACTTTCCAGCTTCGAGTTGGGCTAGTTCGGGGTTCAGTGCACAGCGCTCGAAGGGCTTGGGACTCAGGGCTTAAAGAATTGGGGACTTTGAGTGGGCCGGTGTGGGATTTAGAGGTCTGGATTCGGGCACAAGGTTGGATTCTAGTCCAGGGTCACTGTGGGGGCCGGTCCCTACTCGTAACACACAAGAGGCCTTTAACTTATTTTTAGAAAGTAAGCCAAGACAAAAGTGTGTGAATTGGAGGCTCCTACTACAAAGATTCCACAACCCAAAGTAAGTATGTTAATCGGACACCCCAGACCAGCACGATGAAGCAGCTCCCAACTCTACTGCCCATACCACCAGTCAAAACTCCCATCTCAAACGAAGCTCCGAACACAAGCAGCCCCAAACCCTCGGTCTGCCCGACCTCCCCAGCTAACTCCGCCAGGGCCACCGACTCGCTGTCGGAGGTGCTCGCATCCGGCACGGGCGTGGTCATGGGGGCTTCGGGGTGTCTGAAAGGCTTTGAAGGTTTGAGGAGGTTGGGGCTCTGGGAGGGTTACGGGGTGTGGGCGGTTCTGAGGGGCCTCAGGGTAGTATAACCTCGGGCTTTGTGGCGTGCATGGTTTCAAGTGCGCAGGGGCAGGGAACTTAAGGAAAGGCTTGAGATGCCTTTCGGCAGCGGCTTGAGGTGCAGGAATCCGGCATGCTAAGGTGTCAGTCAGGGGAGCTTTCCTTCTGTTCGACAGCAGGCTGCGGCAAGGCAGGTAAGTCTGAAAACGCACAGAGCTTACTCTCTCAGCAGAACTATCTAAGGTGGCAGACTCTGGGACCGGAAGATAACCACAACGGCTTAGTTGGCCTTGGCGGTTTCAGCCTCGGTTCGCATACATAGGGCCTACATACTTCGAGCAGGGTTTTCGGGTATGCGACTCTTTTGTTATGGTAAGGAGCCTTTAAGGAATAGCCGGACTGATGCTAGGGCTGTACCTCTTGGCTGGAGTCGGCTGAAGACAGGAGAACCAGTGCAGTGGAGGAGACGGAGCACTAGCTGGCGATGCACAAAGAGCCTTGGGTTACTTGCACAGGTTCTAGCAGGGTCACTGCTGGTGGTACTGTAAGGGTGTCCCAAATAGGGCTCCGTTTCAGGGATCTAGACGTGGTGTCATACCCGGTTCTAGAAAGATCTAGAAAGGTTCGTACAAGCTGAGAAGAATCACCCCTTTTTGCACAGAGCTCAGCGACTCCGATCAATTGCGCGAGGTGAAACGACTAAGCCCTGCTGCTCCAACGGGCCTTTCACATGGCTTCCTGTCGCTTCGACACGAGATCCTTAGCACGCGGGAGTAGGAATCTCTGATCAAATCTCCACCCCGAAAGACAAACCAGAGAAGTGCTTCGGATCCCTTCATTTCAGAAACCCTAAGCAAAGCCTCCCAGCCCCTAAGCTCTTCTTCAAAGTGCATATCCGAGCTGCATGCATGTATCCGAATGCGGCACCGAGCGTCTGCCTGCCCAGAGTCGTCTGGGTCCATTGAGGCCGAGCGGTCCCAACAGACACAAACCGATGGCAGAAGCCCAACAAGAAATTATGAAGCTCTGCAAAAAACTGTCCAACAGTCATCATAAGCATGGCAAGAATGATACGAAGCATAACAATAAGAAGATTAATCATGAGACATGCAACCAAAGAGCCTGAAACCCTCCCCGGCTTAGCCGAGGCTTGGCCCTTGCCCCATGTCTTGTCCTGAGATCCTTTACGGATTAGGGATTCGGGGTTTAGGGTTTAGAGTTCAGGGGTAGCTATAGGCCTCAAAGCCCACACGCACCTCGAAATAAGCAGTCCTTCGCAAACCCCTAACGCAAGCTCCAAGTCCGCGCGCAGAACCCCCTGGAATAGCCCAGATCCCTAACAAAATCCCACGAAGCCCCGCATTTTGTTGTCTTTAGACAATGAAAAAGTTGAAACTACTCAAAGCGGCCCGTGCCTTAGCCATCCCCCTGTGGACACAGGAGGTTCGCCGGCCTCGCCGAACTGTTGGGATTTTCTGTGTTTTGTGATTTTTGAGTGCTGGGGCTTGGGTTTTTTTGACAAGGAAGGCGCGGCCGGGGGATTATTAAGGTCGGCGACTTCGGTATGTTACATGTGGTTCAGAGCTCAGCGTCCGAAGTCTGACGTGCGCTGGGGTTTGGGATCATGTGAGGGTTTGGGGTTTAGGGTTTACTTCGGGTTTGGGGTCAGGATATAGAAAGTGCTTGACGCAGAAGCATTGAAAAGCTCGGATGTGCGCAGCTTGACGCATAAACAGCGCAAAGGGGCCGGCTGAGACACATAGCTCAACCAAGTGGAGCTTTGCTCCTTAACACTACCGTTCTCAGCCTTGTGCTCCTCCCGGCCCTCGACGACTGCAGCGGGTGCCGTGCCGCTGGCCACCTGTCAGCAAGACTCTTTGAGCAGCAGCTTTCTGGGCAAGATGTTGCCCTTCCCCACCCAGAACGTCCTAGGAAGAAGGGCCTGCCGCTCGATCTCCAACTGCTGGGCAGCCACCACCTTCACAAGCGTTCCGGAAGCTGTTGTAAACTGCCTAGGTGCACGTTCACGAGCGTTTAGGAGGTTCTCGAATGCACGGTGCTGCCAACAATTGTCTTAGGGTACCTCTAGATTTGGCTGTCGTTGTTGCCTTAAACCGTCCTGATGCAAACTAAGCAATAAATCCGAAACCCCTAAATCCTAAATTCACAGGGCTTCGCGGTTTAGGGGTTTGGGGTTTCGAATTCTAGGCCCAGGGACTTTGAGCAGGAATAGGTTTGAGGGTTTAGGGTTTAGGTTTTCCGGTTTCCCAAACGCTAAACCCCAAATCGCGAACCCAAAACCGCTGAACTGCGGTGGAAGACTCCAATGACGTCGTGTGAGGGTTTAGGCCTTAGGGGGCTTATGGCTGAGCAGGGTTAGGATTTTCGGGTGAGTTCAGGGTTAGTGCTCGGACCAGGGAAGCTACTGCTCGAGTATTGCGCCTAAGTTCTGAACATCCCGAGTCCAGAAAAAGTCCGGGACGAGGCCTTTCGGCAGGTCTCGTCACCGTAGCAGGCCGCCAAGCGCTTCTCGAAGAGGGCCTGCGAAGACGAGTGGAACAGAGCAGATTCTCACTTTGTGTTTGGTTTAGGAATTCTTGCGATTTGTGCTCTTCTTGATCATGCTTCATTACACAGCCTACACCTTGCGCTCTGAATGGAAACACGAACCCAGCGGGAAGGGCAAGCGTCTCGGTTAGTGGCAGTAGTAGCCGCAGTAGCAGGAGCAGGAGCACGAGCAGGATTGGTAGCTGTATCAGTAGCACTAGCAGTAGCACTAGCAGTGGGACTAGCAGTGGCAGAGCAATAGCAGTAGTAGTCGTTGCAGTTGCAGAAGAAGTAGTAGTAGTAGTAGTAGTAGTAGCAGTAGTAGTAGTAGTAGTAGTAGAAGTAGTAGTAGTAGTAGTAGTAGTAGTAGTAGTACTAGAGTAGTACTAGTAGTACTAGTAGTACTAGTAGT
>CAJNJA010006103.1:0-17165 GCA_905231915.1 Symbiodinium necroappetens
CTACTACTACTACTACTACTACTACTACTACTACTACTACTACTACTTACTACTACTTACTTCTACTACTACTACTACTACTACTACTACTTCTACTACTACTACTACTACTACTACTACTACTCAACTACTATAAATACGAAAACCACCACCACCACCACCACAACCACCACCACCACCACCACCAACACCACCACCACCACGATGACTGTTTGTCATCATGATGATAACGACAATACCTATTGCGGCCCCACCACGGTAGAGATGACTACGTTTGATTGCGGACGATTTTACTCTGGAATTTCCTATTCGTCCTGTTGCTGATTCCTCCTAGTACGTGTTAGCTGTTGTGAGTTGCAGTCATCTGGGGCAGATCCGGGTCAAATCACAATGTCTACTGGTAGAGTTGGGGGAGGGGGGGGGTGGGGGATGTGTTAGAACATAGGGACACAGGCATATCTCGATTCTGCGGCTTGAAAATCACACCCTGAGGCTGCTTCCCGCTTCCTCGTCGCCGAGTCGCTGATACCACCCAGGCGTTGTGTGCAAGAGACTGTGCGGCTTTAGGAGTTAGCCAGTCGAGAGGAAGCTCCGATGTAGGCAGCTTGGAGAAGACCAAGCCTTTAAACCAATGCCCTGCTCGTGTAGAGCCGACAGAATATCCTGAATGCTTGAGGCCGGAGAACTTCCTGGGCCGTCCGCAATTCATCCACGAGGCGCTTCCTCAGAGTTTGGCATGGCATGCGCTGGATGCTGATGGTTTAGGGTTTCCTGTCTCAGG
This sequence comes from Symbiodinium necroappetens, assembly GCA_905231915.1. Classification (NCBI taxonomy): domain Eukaryota; class Dinophyceae; order Suessiales; family Symbiodiniaceae; genus Symbiodinium; species Symbiodinium necroappetens. The sequence continues at coordinate 782 of CAJNJA010006103.1, forward strand.
TTGAACGGTTGGCTTGTTAAGATAACGGTTTGTCGGGACGTAACGACTGTTTACTGTTGTTGTCACAGCCTTCGAGCTCTCGATTTTGAAAGGATTGATGTTCGCAGGTACTTCAGTGATTTTCTTTCCAGGTTGAGACCGTGCAGACTTTACATTGCTGCATTACCTGTAGTCCATGCACCGGCCGATCCCATGTCTCACCGCAAATTCCACCTCCGAAACCTGGCGAACCACAGCATTCACGGCCGCTGCAGCCCTTCTCTTCACAGCACAAGTCCTCCGGTGCACCCCCGAGGTTCTCCACCTGCTCAGCGGCCATGACAGCCGTCGTGCCTGTGCCGTTTGGGGTGCTGAGGCATCGCGCTTCAAACCGTTGGGATTGCAGGACGTGCTCGTGGGTTCTGTGACTTTGGGGTGCCGAGCTAGATGAGCTCTTTGTTGCTATCTGACAGGCGTCAGTCCGACCTGCAAGCAGTTCGTAAGTGAACTCCCTGTGGGCCTTTCATTAGTTTCAGGGCATCGGCAAGTCGGCCTTTGCGGTGGAGTTCGCTCACTTTGCGACCGCACCGGGGCGTCCCTTCTCGCAACCTTGGCTGCAGAAGAAAAAGCAGTTTTTCGTTGCAGACTCGCAGACTGTCTTCGATCAGTGTTTGCTAGCAACCACTTTGTTCCTGAGAATTCCAGGTGCTCTTCGCAGATTCTCAAGATTGAGTCGAGTGGTGCTGTCAGCACAGGCCTCAGCCACTACGGGATACCGGTCGCGAGGGCGAGGGAACAGCCTTCACAAGATTTGTGCTGTTAAGGTATACCCTGCAAAGTAAGGCTTGATTGCCAAAGACATTATCTCGGGACATGAGCCTACCTGAGCTACTGCAGGAAGCCATCAAATTGAAACGTCGAACGAAATCCGTCAAGCTAGGTTCATGACGAAGAGTATCATTTACACTGACTCACTCTCTCATGCTTGAGAGATCTCAAAAAAGAACCAATGAGGCAGCTGCATCCGTAAACTGTGGCAAGCGACGTGAGATGGCAGCCTCTCTCATGCTGTAGCTGCTGCCTCGTTAGCCTTGGCGGACGGTGCTGATGCTCTGCAACCATAAGCCCGCAATGCGCAGACCTTCCCCGACAGCCTTGTGTGTCTTGCATGTGCCGCCGTCTGTGACGACACGCCTCAACCACAACCCTAAACCTGTAGCCCCAAAGTCCTTAACCCCAACCCTGAACACTGACAGAGGATCCCCCTAGCTTAAAAATATTTAAAAATAGGATTGGGGGGGCCACATAAATGCAGGAAGCTGTTTTTTACATTTATCGCGTTCCAGAGGTGCTATCGGCCAAAACCCAGTAAACATAATGCGCGGCCTCCGCTTCATGTAACACGTAAAAAGGTCGCCCTGCATTTCCATGCGTTCCCAAGGTGTGGCCCACTTGCTGCTGGAAGGGCTTGAGGCCTTGGCCAACCAGCTCGAGGCCAGCAGTGGCCCAAGGTTTCAGATGTTCCCGCCACTACGCTGTACATGTTGTGAGAATGCCGAAACAAGCTTGCCTGGGACGTGCAAAGGGGGGCATCGTTGAATGTGTTGGTGCCGGTCCAGCTGCAAGAATGTCGCACACCTCATGAAGTTGAAGCTTCCTGCGCTGCACTGAGCACAGGTTTCCTTGCGGCCTTTCTCTGGCGATTCAAGGCACAAGAGCGGAATCTGGTCGAATCGAAGGGTTGGGCTCCGAGACTCTGGTCCTTGTCGGCTTCGCGTCAGTCTGACTAAAGCAGACAAACCCATTGATGCTGCGCAAATGTATTCAAGCTGCAAAAGCTCTAGCAGTTCAACCTTATCTACAAGATCGGCAGCCTGCGCATTGCCCTACACCATCTCACGCAGTTCAGTCAGCCTCTAGGATCATGTGGCTGTGGTCTTCGAGGGGATCCCGGGAACCTGCACCCACACTTGCGAGCGTCAGCTGCATTTCGAATCTTCAGCCTGGGGCCGAGACACATGCAAAAGCAGCCCCAGGCAAGGTCCACATTGAGCAAAGGTTGCCAAGAACCCCACAACACTCGGCACTTTCTGCACAATGCCCCCTGGTGGTGCAGGAGTTCCTTGTGCTCTTGTCAATCGGCCCCACAGTCTGTCAGGCGGATTCGAGTTGCAGTTGCAGTTGAAGCTTATGCTGCACTTCCGTACACATGATATGAGCGATCTTCCAGGTAGGGCAATGTAAGTCTGAATGCAGTCCGTCCCATGTGTGGGACTTGCGGCAGTTGAAGGAGGTAGGTTCTGTCTGAGAGCAACAGTCATCCGAGAGTGGAATCTAAGCACATGATTTTCCAGACGTGCACGCCATGGCTTCCTCATGTCCTGCCAGCCATTCCTGCTCAAGCTGTACAGAGCAGCGTGGCGTGTTACCTAACCCTGCGGCGCACGGTAGTCCTGCAAATGTTCAACAGAAAGCTCCAGCAATGAACCGTGATGATAGGTTCTTGTAGCAACAAGAAGCACGGCTCACTTTGTACCAAGTCAAGCTCCACGGACAGTCCAGAAGATCAAGAGGAAGATTGCCGCGAGTAGACGTGCCAGCCAGTGCCAGCACCTGGCAGCGCCCAGGGAGTGGGCGAAGCTACGAGCTGCTCATTGCAACTGGCCTCCTCTCAAGCCATCCCTTCTCCCGCCCCCTCCCTCTCACACATGCCCTTGCCGAACAAGACATGTAAACGCATACTCCAAAAGCTTGAAACTCTGCACTCAATTCGGCAACCAAGAATCAGAAAGCGTGCTCAGGTCATGACAAATGGTGGATATGACTCCGCAATTGCCTCGGCGTGCACATGCACTGAAGATTGCTTGCAATATCGTGCCCATTCGTGCCCTTTCCAAAGGGGGCATCGATTTTCCAAGCAAAGGTTCCCGAACAGGCAACTGACATGATCAGTCGAGACTCACGCCGCATGATTGTTGTGGACTGAGGCTGAGCAAGCTTTTAGCAGATCCTCACCGATGTAATGATGTTCAGACAGACATGTTCATAGGCAACAGCCACATGCGAGGTGAAGCGTTTTGTGGACGTTGATGGGCCGGGAGTTGTACAGACGGAAAGCTCAAAGAGGCAGCGCTGCTTCACCTTCACGGATGCGGGCAAGTTGCTGTTGCTGTTTTTTAGGCTGTACTTCATTATGTGAACGGTTGTACCGTTGACCTTATACACCCTAAGCCTAAGCCCCAGTTTTATATGGGGTCTTTGTTTCTCCTTACTTGGCATTTCTTGAGCATTTCGGCTAGGCGCGGAGCCGACTTCTTGCGCAGTTCCTCGTGACATCGTGGCATGTGACATCATGTGGGTGTTCAGTTTGAACAGAGATTGGGATTCTTACCATTACCGGTCCTTGGTTCAGAGCTTAGGGGTCCTCTCCTCCATTGAACATGCAGCTTCCACGTTGTCTGTGCTGGTCGAGTTGCATTAAACTTCACCGAAGATCCTCTGAACTCATGAAAATATCGATGACTGCTTGTCCTTATGATCAGACTGACACAGCCATGCCACGTTCCATGATTTCTGCATAAGCAGGAGCGCTCCGCAGATTGCTTGTCCACATGTCTTCAAAACTACGCAAGCCACAAAGGGAACCAATTGACGTTTTGATTCGGCGTGCAAAGGACGCGTCAAGAAGCTCAAAAAAGTATATTCCGGACATCTTGCAATGCAGGAATGTTCGTGCCAACATTCGGTCCAACACATGTTGGCACAGCCACTGTTAGCGATAGTAAACACGGGTTGATGCTGTTCTTGAAGAAGCTGGTCTTCTTGAAGCAGACAGACACACCGATGAATACATGCACGGATGTTAATGCATGCATACACCCACACATACCATGCCGTGCCCTGCATGGCTAACTATAACGGTAACCGTATCCATACCGTACCACATCTACACACAGACGCATACACAGGCAGGCAGACAGACAGACAGACAGACGTTTGTGGAGATACATACAATCCAAACATCAGTACATGTGTTGTTTTAGTGGTCTGGATTGGCATGTACGGATATTTCGCAATATCGTATTGAGTAGATATTTCGCAAAGATTGATGCCATTGCGCTTCAGCTTAAGTATGTTTGCACACGCGTGCCCGCCCCGTTTCCGGCTCGTGGTGTTTGGCCAAGCTCAGCAAGATGATTGAAGACTGTCCGTCCGGAATGCGAGATGCAACGGTCGTGTGCTTGGCCAGCTTGGCATTTCCGGGCAGTACAGATGGATATTTGAAGTGCATGCAGTGCAGGCCGGCCGATCCGAGTGATCCTGGGCTCGGGCTCGGCGTCTTCGTCCAGGCGTCTCTTATAGGGCATCCATCCATCCTCATCTTGATCCTGTGAGAAGCTGTTTTGGGACTCAGGCTTTGCATTGGGGTTCACTGAGTCCGGGTTCTGGGCCTCCAGCTGCAGCTACTGTAACGCTCTACTTGTCCTGCTTTATGCTGCCATGTGTTGCTGAAAGTGCTTGCCTTCACGGAACATCCAAACACCGGCGTGTGCAAGACGGCAGGGTTTCGGTCTTCAGTATGCTTCCTGCTGTCCATGGAGTTAGCTAGAAAGCTGCTTTCCGACTGCGGAGACCGTCGATTGCAGACTATATGCTGCACTGATTATCCTGATTGCATGATGTATTTCTCCATGCCCGTCACCGTTCCAAAGCAGGACCCTGCGACAGAGCAGCAAAGTCTCTCAGCCACTTGTCTGTACAGCGCTTGAGTTCCAGAGGGGTGTACATTGTGCAGGATATCAAATAGATGTACTAGTAGCAGTAGTCTGGCTGGTACGCGTCACTGTCCTGCAATCAGAACCAGTGTAGTTGCTTCCGGGATGAACGGCGGCTTCCAGGCAATTTGTTTGTCATCTTCCGTTGCCTGCACTCGAACTCTTTGCGAGTGCTTTGGTTTGTGCCTGCGTGTTTGTTCGAAACTTCTTTGCCTAGGACGACCATGTCGATGTCGAGGTCTCGCCAGCCATTCTCAAGCGAAGTTTCCGCAACTGCTTGCAAGGGCCCGGCATTAACAATTCCTTGGAGAGTCGATTGAGAGCTGTGCAGACAGAAGTAGCATGATTGACCAGCCTTTTGCCTGGCCAACCGTTTGTCTCTCTCTCTCTCTCTCGCTCTCGCCGCCGTGCATACGCATGCATGGAACAAACGGCCGATAAATGCAGGAGGAATGGGAACAGCTGGACCCAACTTCTGCAATCTTGGCTGCTCGCACGGCAGAGGAATTCTCGTTCGGGGTTCCGGTACATTGCGGTACAGCTCTTGCGGCGCAGTTTCAGCCACGAGACACAAGCTGCTCGGACGAGCGCCGCCCTGCTCCTGCGCTGCTGCACGGAACCTAGCAGATGACGCGTGCTCAAATTGACGAGTAGCCCCTGCTTTGAGAGCTACAGCTTGGGTCTTCGATCCTCCTTTTCCCTTATCGCCCTCAACTGAGGAAGCTATGAACTCGAAAGAGTCTCCGGCAGACACAGTGGAACGAGTGGCAGACTACTCTTCCACGCTCCTGGGCAAAAGCTCCATGTAGGGAAGGATTTTCTACAAGTGAGGATCGCGTTGCAGGTAGTGACGCATAGTGTGATTTAGCGATGATAAACGTAGTGTTTCGTGTTTTCTATGGCAATGTCAAGGATAATCTTCTATTGCGCCTCATGCCCTTTCGCAGACTGTGCTTTTCAAGAGCGTGCAGTTTCAAGATGCAGAGGAAATCTTCGACTGTTCACCCGAAAAGTCCAGACACTCAGGGCACTGACGCTACCTCCGGGCTTGCACAGCGAGATGGACAGGGACTCCATAGCACATGCAAGGGAAGAGGCTCTGCCCACAACGGCGAGGCTTTTTTATGGCGAAGTGCCGTGCCCCGTTGCAGTCGTAGATGCGTTCTGGATAGAGAGTCCTAGTCGTAGTCTTTCAAGGGGCACAGGGATCGCTTGCTCCTTGTACAGTCCTGCAACAACCGCAGCATAATATGGATATGTGGCAGGAAGCTCCCATCGAGCTGGAAGAAAGCTATCAAGGCTATTATGGCTTTCAATATGGCGGTTTGGCAGCAAAGTTTGTTGAGTCACAGCCGGTTTGAGGATGCGGCTGGTCCAATAGCATGCGCCATCCCCTGCTCATGGATCCTACGCATATGCTGGGATCCTACACAGCGCTTAAACGGGTCACCAAGTCATTGTGCCCTCAGTCCCTCGGGATTTGGTTATGAATGTAGCACATGTGTAGAGACACGTATGGTACCCAGCTGCCTGGAACTGCAAAAGAGCTGATCGAGAAGCGCAGTGTTGCGTACAATTGTTAAAAAATCCTGCCTGCCCGCATGGCGGACCTCACACCGCTCAGGGCATCCCATGCCGGGTCAGGTCTCCGAAACTGGGCCGGATTTGGAGCCATGATCTTGGGGAGCATTTCTCGTAAAGCATACCTGATCCTTCAGCTAGAGGCTTGGTAGAGTCTGGTTGGAGTGCAGTGTTTCACCCGGCATCAGAGCAAACCCTACAGCCATCCTGCATCATCCTGTTCCGGTGTTTCGGAAGGATGGTGGGATGTTTCATGGCCTCCAAGCTGCAAATAGAGGTGCAAAGAAGTGAAATTGCAATGTACTTTCTATATTGGAGCTTCGGCCAAAGCTGTTGTGGCTTGGACTATTGAAACCGTAGTCCAATACAGCATGCGTGGAGCTGTGCTGCAGAGCAAGACAAAAGCAAGACGCGTGGTCGCCATTCACGATTTCGCTCCTGGCATATCTCACGTCGGATGAATTCCGTGCGACATATCTGATACAGCCTTCGATTCTTGAAAGTTTCAATTACAGACGGTGCCATGGTTGATGTCAAACTGCGAGTCGAGGATCGTGGCAGTCGCCCGGCTACACATACTACGAGGATGCCTGGCAGTTAACCAACAGAATTCGCAGGGTTCTTGCTTCGCGGAAACGAAAAGGAACAGAGTATGTACGTCTGATGGATTTCAGCTCAATGATTCTTGTCATGTATGATCTACAGGTTTCTTCGGGATGTGACTTGCCTGGGCCCTCGGAAGTAAGCACGCCCCAGTGTGCTTCACCGTTTGGTGTTCAATGTTGCTGAGATGTAGGAAATCATCATGCCAGTTTAAGCACTGCGCAACAGAGTGTTTGGGGTCAGACCTGGCCAACAGCTTTTCAGTTGGGGAGCTGTTGGGAATGAGACTAAGCATTCGGCTCTGAACAGCTTTGCAGAAGAGCTAGTTTTCTGTGCTTGGCGGCACAAAACATGTAATTCTGGAAATGTGATGCGGCGTGATGAGACGGATTTGCCAGACCACGTAATCATCCGTCATGAGACAGCGAGGGAGCGAAGACGTGTTCTGCAGGCAAAACGCAAATTCAGTTCTGTAGCTTTACGACGACAGAGGAGAGGTGATTAGGTTCAAGACTCAACGAGACAAGTGACCAAGTAGCGGAAGGCAAACCTTAGATCCCACAAGAAGGGATGTCTTCCGGCGTTGATGACATCATATTGACTCATGTGTTGATTGTTTGTTGCGGCTATAGAAATGGCAGAACATCTCATGGCCCCCTCCGCCTCCAACCAGCTGGGACAAAAGAAATAAACGCACATAAGCAAACAAGCACAAACACTCCACAACATGCACATACCTTACGTGCACAGCTCCGCGGCCGTGGTACGCTCTGTCTCAAGGGAAAATTACCCAGTCACCAGGAAGCCAAATTGAAGCGTAGGGGCGACACCGAGAATTGACTGCGCCGTAACTCCCCAGCTCAGGAGCAGTGGCAAATTAACCCTGCAACATTCATTTCTGCATTTGGCTATTGCGACGCTGGATATGACTTCTCGGTGCCAACGCCGCAGAGCTGAATAGCATCAGAGTCTAAGGCTAGTCACGTGGGCTATTGCTAGAGTTCATGTGACGACAGTGTAACCTGCAAGCTCTTGAGCCACTGCCGCAACACAGCATGCACACCCAGGGTCATGAAGCCTTACATGAGGAAAGCCGGAAAGCCTCGAGGTCGTGGCTGCTTGGCACAGATTCCTTGTTGGTAGATGCACGGAGTTTTCACTAGCCAAGTTGCTAGCTGATCAAGCTCGAGCATGCTCGAGCTCAAGCCCGAAGTGCTGGGAACTGCTCTTTGCAGGGTAGGAGTCCACGGCTACTTCAATTCTTACGTAGGCTTTGGCTCCGGGCTTTGCATGGTGGGGAGCATGCACAACTCAGGCAAGCACGCGGAGATGTCAGGTTTGTGGATCACGCATGAGAAGCTACTTGGATGCGGCACCGTCGGGAGGCAGTAGGATTGTACAACAGCTGCTTGGGGCAGATTGGGATTTCATGAGGGGCCGGGCTAGAGGGGTCTCCCCAAGCATTCGATTGGAGATCCAAACATCCTTCAGCATATGACTGGAGCATTGGGCTTGCATCCTTTGAGGGTCCGTGCTTGCCGAATGGATCACAGAACCTGCAAACACTTGGCAGGTCCTGAAGCCAACGATTTCCTCCCTGTGCCATCTGTGCCATGCAAACTTGGACCCGGCTGGTCAAGGATGGGTTCGCTGTCCAGCCAGACCTACGAAAGGCCAGTACTGTCAAGTCGTAACTTTCCGAATCTGTGTTGGGCATGTGCCCTTCCACGGTTGATGGTTCGGCAGTCCGACGAGGATTGGTTTTTGGAGCATTATCGGGTGTCATCTTGTCCCAACATGTCCCAACCATTACAGGGCTGCCACAACATCACAATCTGCAACAGGAAGCACGATCTTGCACAGCGGCTCGAACGTAAGCTAGCGCAAGCTAGGCAAACTGGCTGGCTTCTCCAAGTCGTCTTCATGCATATTACTGCATCGGATGCAGCTGGTTAAGGAGCTTTCCCACTGTCAAAGGGCTCGGGAACATGAGGGCTGTACCGAGCGGTCAAACTCTCAGCGTAGGCGGCGCAGACCTATGCTCATCCTTGAGACTGACTCCGCCCAACATGACATGCTGAAAGGCCTGCCCAGGGGGTGGACACCAGCGACCCGCGCCGAATCGTGTGGACCCTCGAGAAAGCCAGCCTGACCAGCAGCCAGGTTCGCAGACGACAAGGGCTGCTGACGCGCATGATCTCATTACATGTGGGTTTCTTTTGCTGATCAGGCGTAAAGAGGTAAGAGGAGGTAACCAGGTTCTGACGATGGATATGGAATGGAGAAGCCTTGAACTTCTAGCATGCTAGTTTGAATGTTTCGGAGTTGGAGGGCTAGGTGTCTTGGTTCCAGCGGCTTGCACGTTGCGGACCTCCAAGGGTCCGGGGTCCATGCGGTCGGGAGTTTTGGGTTTTGCATGGTAGGGTGGAAGCAGGGACTAGGTTTCGGCTAGGGAAACGTGCAAGAGTCGCCCTGCAAAAGTCCCCGAACTGGGGCCGGCTGAGACTGCAAGGAGCTGTTCCAGAAGAGATAAGCGGGAAGGGATATGAAGGGATCCTGGGTCGGCCGGTGGGTTGCTAGGCACAGCACCCGAGTATTGTCTCACATTTCATCAAGTCTTGAAGCTGGACAGACCAGAGCATCTTTGATGTAGCAGCCAGACCTCCCTCCGTCCAAATCTCTGCGATTCGAAGCACTTGCCTTCGTCACTGTGGAGTCGTCTCAGGCAAGAACAAAGACCGGGAGAAGGCTCATCCTTCAGCCTGCTGCTTCGAATCTTGTATAGCAGGGTACGGGATGTTGGCTGGGGCCACTCCAAAGCCAGCTGCAACCTTTTTCCCTACGAACTGGCGGGTAAGCAAAGAGCAGTCGCCAAAGCATCGCTAAGAGCATGTCTTCTGCTCCTGGCCTGCCTAAATCTGAACGGTCGAACGAGTCCATGTTGAGTCTGTCCGAGACCCACCACAAAGGCAACGCCCAGAACGACTGCAATTGGCATAATGCGGTTCTATTGCATCTGTCAAAAACGTGAGAGTTGATTGCGCAGGTCTCGCCATCCTTTCGCATCCCGATGGGCAGCCACGACGTTGAGTTCAAGCTGAACCTTTTTGCAACGAAGCTTGTCTACACTTGTCGTGACACGGGCAGAAAGCGGAATCAGAAGCTTCAGCATGACGACTCCCGAGCTTCTGTCGCAGCTCGTTCAGTTCACTGTTATTTCAAGCTCGGCTTTTGGGGGGATGGCCGTAGTCTCGAGCTGCTCGAGCCGTGGCCCCGAGGTCGGTGTCATCTAACCGCCACTGTGGCGCAACCGCAAGCAGAGCAGAGCCCAGGACATGAGACGACAGTCGGTGCTGCTCCGTGCATCTAAGGTTCTTCATTCAAGAAGGCCAAGGGGAAAGGATGTGTGGCATTGAGTACCCTGACCGCGATGTTCCATTTCCAGCCCCACCACGGGAAAAGGCGTCTTGCGCAACATGCCATGCGGTTGTCCCCAGAGAACTGCTTTGCACCTGTGTGTCTCATGCCGTCCTCACCTAAGGATGTGTCCAAAGCATCAATGACTGCACACATCCGACGCTAAAGTTTCGAGTTATTCTCGGTGACGAAGGCTGGCGCTGGCTCTTGTGTGGCATGTGCCCTCATGTGCCCACTCATGCAGTAGCGTGGTGACTTTGCAGAGAGCAGTCAATACAGGGCCAGCCGTCGTCAAGAGCTTCAGATTCGGGCCTGTTGCACAGGATCAGTATCTAAGCAGACGTCACCCTTTATTGAGCACGACTTCGCAGAGAAGCAGATTTGCAACATCCCGGCGCCCCTGCACGCCTCGAGAGGTCAGTGCGTCATGCCTATGCCTTCTCAACTTCAGAGGGGGTCTTCAGAGATTTTCGGCTTTAGCCCGGAGGCAATAGCACCGCAGCGACATCGTTGAGGGAAGTTGCAGAGAGGGCTGGCATTCAGGATCCTGTAAATTTCGAAGCCCAGCACATGGCAGACCCGAGCCTTTGCATGGGTCGTGCAGAGGTCTCGTCACTGGAGTGAAGGGGTTTATGAGTCAGATATTGACGTTGTCAACATGCAGCACTGAGCGTGCTGCAGACATGCTTCTGACCAGGTAGAGCATAGTGGCATAGTGCTTCGAGGGGATCCCCTGGCTCAACATGCAATTTGGGGTTCAACATGCACAGGTGGGTTTTCGAGATGCAAACTTTGCTTGCTCTGGGGTTCAACATGCACAGGTGGAATTCGGTGGAATAGTAAAATCCTGTCTCAACATGCAAGGGTGGATTTCCGAGTTGCAAACGGCTGGGGTCGTGGTAGAATAGTATAGAGGTAAACAGTAATCAGTAAAGTAGTAAATCGAAAAATATTAAATGGTGGAGTGTCATAAGATAGTAAAATAGTAAAATCCTGGCTCAACATGCAAGGTTGGGTTTCCGAGGGCAAATAGAAAAGAAGTAAATAGTAACATAGTAAGTCGTGGAATAGTACAGTACTGAAATAGTAAAATAGTAACATAGTAGAATAGTAAAATCCTGGCTGAACATGCAAGGCTTGGTTTCCGAGATGCAAACGGCTGGGGTCGTGGTAGAATAGTATAAAAGTAAATAGTAAAGTAGTGAATAATACACTAGTAAATAGTGGAACAGCACAGTACTGAAATAGAAAAATAGTAAAATCCTGGCTCGACATGTCAGGTTGGGTTTCCGAGATGCAAACGGCTGGCGTCGTGGTAGAATAGTATAAAAGTAAATAGCAAAGAAGTAAATAGTGAAATTGTAATAAATAGTAAGTCGTGGAATAGCACAGTACTGAAATAGTACAATACTAAAAAGTAGTAAAATCCTGGCTCAACATGCAAGGTTGGGTTTCCGAGATGCAAACGGCTGGGGTCGTGGTGCAAATAGCAATTAAGCAAATAGTAAAATAGTAAGTCGTGGAATAGTACAGTACTGAAATAGTACAACAGCAAAATAGTGAAATCCTGGCTCGGCATGCAAGGTTGGGTTTCCGAGATACAAACGGCTGGGGTCGTGGTAGAAAAGAAATAGTAAAGTAGTAGTAAAATCCTGGCTCGACATGCAAGGTTGGGTTTCCGAGATGCAAACATGTATCTCGGGCGCGCGCTTTGCATCTCGGAAACCCAGCCTTGCCTGTCGAACGCCATAGTCCCCTTGAGCAGATCATGGCAGAATTTGAACGACATGCCCTTAAACGTCGGATGCATAAAATGCCAAAGAGTTACCATCAAGACTCTCCCGTCACATCAAAATATGGAGCCTCGCCAACCTAGCAGCTCCTTGAAGCATCGTCGATCTTCAGGGGAAGAGGAGTGGGACTTCCTCAACGCCGATGCTGACAAGCTCACTTTTGTGGTTGTCCCTTGTCGCTAAATGAACTGTGTAAGCACTGCGTCGCATGGGCGCAGAGACCTGTAACAGGGTCGGGTACTGTATGCTGCCATTAACATCATACCTGCGTTCGAGATCCAGAGCGCAGTGCATGGTCGATGTAGGGTCAGCAGCGACTCCACAGTAAGTTCGATCCGAGTTCCTCGAGATGCTCATTACCGGTGGTGCCAAATACGTGAAAGGAAACGACAACTCAGCACCGACAGGCAAGGTGGCAAGGAGGGTAACTTTTCAAGATCTCTGAGGTTCTCGAAGTGGCCGCACCGAGCACTTGACTGAAGCTTTGCCGCGCGATCACGTCCTGGCATTGTGGCAAGAGTTCAGCGAGATTTTCGTGCTCTCTTCTCTACCATTCCCCCATATTTCCGTGATGGTCGTTTACTGTCATCTTTCTGAAAGATGCTTCGCTGTTTGGAACGATGCGGATGGCATGAACATTCACCCGGTGACAGACTCTTGGAAGCACCACGTTCTTACTGACCACGATAGTGCCTGGCTCAATGCTTCAGAAGCGCAATGCGAAAGAACCGAACATCAAAGAAGGGAGCCCAACACTGCCACTGTCAAGCATCCCTGCATTCCGTGCAGGGGTGACGGCTTTGTTCCCTCGTGTTGCCAAACAAGAATCATCCCAAGGGTCACAGATTTGGACAGACGCATTGCTAGGTTGCCTACAGTATTACACAGAGGGTAGACCACGCCACTTGGTGGGTAATTGCAAAAATGCCAGCCTCTAGAACACGCTGATTTTGCCTGCATACGAGGCATTGAATGACTCGACATTTCGGTGAACAATGCATGCGCTGCTTTTCTCTGAGACCGCTCGGGTTTGAATTTGGCACTGTGTCCAGATAGAGCAAAAGCAATAATGGCGGTTTCTCGGAACTGGGTGGCTCCGACCAGGGCCGACGAGAAGTCGCAAAGACAGCTCAGCAGCTCCAGTGGGGTCTTACCTAACTCAGAGAAGCCGCCCAAAATGAGATCCAGCGGAGCAGATCTGGGAGAAAAGGAGTGCTTGTGGAGCTCGACGTAGAACAGGATCTGAATCCCAGAGTCTTCCTAGACTCCTACAGCCCTCAAGCTAGAAGTGAAAATCTGGCAGCACCGGTTTACCTATCAACGATACAGCAACTGGCAGGTCGGAAGTATCTGGTGCTTCGACACATCTTGGAAGCGACCAGGCCGCTCCTCTCGAAAGGTGTCAACAGCGGCCGTGTTCAAGTCATGCTAGACTCTACGGCTGCACAGCTCAGTCCAAGGGTTTTCCGACAAGGTCAAGTTGAGAAGGAGTTGAATGAGTCTGCCTACGTTGCGCATTGGAGTTTTGGGTGATCTCCACCGTAGACTCCCAGATTCAGGGAGCTTTAGTGGGGGGGGGGGGTTCGATTTCTCTGCGATGCCTTCCTCGCCATTGTCAAACCAGATTCGGGATCGAAACAGGGGCTCCAACAACCTGATCGTCAAAATCGCAGGAGTTGATGTCCAGTTTGCTGCCTGTGCGGCAGCGCATCCGTCGCGGGCACAGCTGCCGCTGTTTGGTCCCCTCGGACGGGCGTTTTATCCCGGGGGTTCTAGCGACGTGAAGAGAAAGTGCGAACGCCCCCAAGCTTTTGTGGGGCATCCAGAATTGCACATGTCTGTGTTGGGTCCGACATGTGTTTTTTCAAAGGTGGCAAGGGCATGCTCTGTTACTTGCTCGCCGAACGACAGATGTCTCGGCTTGGCATGTCGGCCAGCAGCGCGCACATCGTCGTGGAGTTTCGGTGTGATCAGTTTCTTCAGATTGCTGAGCAAGGACCGCCGCAAGGACTGGTGCAGACATGCTCGGAGAGCTTGCGTGTCTCTGCGCACGTGTATGCGCACGCATGCAAGGCGCACATATTTGAGTAAGTATAAAGAAAGTACTTGACGGGGTGCGTGGGGCAGTGCGGAAGTGAGCGAGTGAGTGTTAAAGAGTCTGCGAGTCATCACCCAGGCAAGCAGCCAGTCAGTCAATCAGTCAGTGCCTGCCTGTCTGCCTGCCTGCGTGCCTGTGCGCCTGCCTGCCTGCCTGTGCGGGCTGGCTGCGTGGCTTGTGGATAGGTGCATGCATGCATGCATGCATGCATGCATGATGGATGGATGGATGGATGGATGGATGGATGGATGGATGGATGGATGGATGGATGGATGTATATATGCTTGTATGTATATGTATAGCTGTATGCATATGTATATGAATATACTGCATGCACGGATGCATGGATGGATGCATGGGTGCATGGGTGCATGTATGCATATCTTTGCTGCACTGCACTGCCCAGTGCTGCGCTGAGCTGCACTGTGCTGTACCGTATAACATACTGCAATGCACGGTCGTGTATTGTATACTGCCATGTATTGCAATGCATCGTAACTGTAACGCGGCGTTATGAACGTACGTACGGACGTACGTCTGTCTATCTGTCTGTCTCTGGATCTGTCTGTGTATGTATGTACGTATGTGTATACGTATACATACCATACACATGTATAGACAGATTCACGCGCGCGTCCTCACGGTTACGGACATAACACACATACTAGATGTGTACAAGATATCTAAATCATATGTAATCAGTCCAGTCAGAAAATGACAAGGCATCGGGCCCAGCATGACAGATCTTGTGACTTCTGCAGGCCTCTGCGCGACGGGTGCTGGGAGTCACCAGGCCACTCAAAGGATCCTCCGAAGCCTGGATTATCGTGGAGCCCAATCGGAGCTCTTTGTCCTTGCACGGCTTGGCGCTTTCGGGTCTATTGGCTTGAGAAGTTGAACTCGGGTCATTTCGTTGTGCTGGACTGCAAAAGCTCGAGGTATTGGACATGGGATCTCAATAACAAAGCTCATGAGCACACGACGCTAATATGGCAGAGCGTCATCCATCTTGCAGTGCATGCAGTCCCCAATAGCCTGACAGTTCAGAGTGTTCTGTCGCGATAGAGATGATCAATACAACGCTACGTTATGAACGCAAAACTCCCGGTACTCCTTTTGGAGCCCTTGGAATGCGGCATGTGATTTCCTGGCCGGGTGTGATGATTTGGCCAGTCCGGGTTACCCTGCTCTATTCAAGCTAGTCTTCGCCACGCTACCAAAACCCTAAAGCCCTAAAGGTTTAAACAGCCCAAAAGTCCGATTGCCCTTCAGCCCGATACCCCCAACACCGTCGAGTCCATTGTCGAAGCCCCTATATATATATATATATATGTATGTATGTATCTGTGTCGAAATAAATACGTCAGGAACCCCTAAAGAAGCCCATTTCTAGTTGCCAAAGCCCCTTTCTTCATACGACCTAAGCCCTGAACCCTGTCTTACAACGACCTCTTGGCCTTCTGAAGCCGTGCTGTGCTCCAGGAGCGATCCGCCTCTTCTCAGCAAGGCTAGGGGCTATTGGCTAGTGGGCTCTGGGCTGTTAGGGTTTAGGGTTGAAGGCTTTAGGGCCTTCCGGGCTCTTAGAGTTTAGGGTTTGGGGCTTCCGGGCTCTTGGGTTTCAGGGCCTGGAGTTTCCAAGGCACGAAAGCAGTGACTTGCTTATTGTGGGGTTTAGGTGGTCTTCCTATCGTGGAGAAATAAGTCTAGACTAGAGGCTTCTATGGGTGGTAGCTTAGTAGCAAGTTCGCTTCCTTCGGATTTGAGGGTGCGACTTGAAGCTTGATCTGCCGTAGCGTATGAAGGGTTTTGAGGTTACTAAAGCCATAGAGGCCCTGTGGGGCTTGCAAAACCTGAAAAGGCGCGAGGGTTGGGACTTCGTGGGAGGGTTCCTAGACCCGAAAAGCCTCGCCCAAACGTCAAATCCCAATCTTTCGGCTCGCAAGCTCATGCCCACAAGCCTGGCTTAAGGTTTAGGGTTTACCTGGACCCTAAAAACAAAACCTACCCTAATTAGGGCATGACTTGTTTTGGTATGTCCTTAAAAAGGTAGGTTCTTTGGGATCTAGGTAAGCCCTAAGCCCTAAACCCTACTAAACCCTATACCCCGTTTAGGGCTCGCTCTCGTAAACTCACTACCA
>CAJNJA010006104.1:0-17165 GCA_905231915.1 Symbiodinium necroappetens
CCCCCAAAAAAAAAAAAAATGCTGTTCTCAACCGTAAACCTCAAACAAGCTCTAAACGGGACCTTGCATTCTGAAATATTCTTTCGACGAACAGAAGACACATCAGGAACCGCATCGGTCAAACCAGAGAGCAGCCTTTTTTGGCAGAAATGTACAACTCCGCCCGTGCATGTCGGTGCAATGTTGCAGTCTTCTACGAAGACGCAGGAACGACTGCCATAGGCAACTGCATGAAACGAAGTACTGCGGCGAGGCGGGAAGAGCGACCGGAACTGCTATCTGCATGTCTCTGGCCTGTTCCAAACCCCGCCCTATTGTTCGCAAGATCATCACCCAGGAACTCATGGCCTTCCCACCGGGTCGAGACCGGATAGCCGGTAATCCATGTATGCCTTCATGTATCCCACATCGAAGATGCTGGCGAGCCAGCTGTCACCCCAGGTCCAAGCCATACTCACTGGNNAAGCTGGTCATGCAGAAGGCGAACACAGCATAGGTGGGACTCTTGACCCGCTCCGCCACACATCCGCTCGCGATGGTGGCGCCTACGTTCAACCGCGAATACATGCTGGTCAATCTAGGGCAAACACGTGCATGAGAACCTACGGTCACGTCTCGATAGAAGGACACGACAACTGAGGTTGGTGCCTGCTGTGCAGAAGGCCTAGGCAGTTCAGATGCCACTGGGAAAAAGCTTATGCTGTTATACAGCTTCGAGTTCGTTATATTATACTGTGAACTAGGAACCAAAAACAGACAGTAAAAACGGATCCCACTGAGCATCCCAGAGGCCCACTGCAAGAACCAGCTCAGCATGGTGGACTGGCAGTTCGCGCCTTCGCATTCCACCGCGACAATATTGCCCGATGAATCGTTGTTGTAGAAACCCAGGCCGAAGAAGCCATTCGTGCCGATGAAAGACCCGGTATGGGAGCCATAGGCAAAGGCCCAGCAAAAGATCCACCAACCCAGTGTGCCGACGGACACATTGGTTAGGACGTCAAGAGCTGCCGCGAGGCAAGTCTTCATCCTCACCTAAACCCTACCTAAACCCACCAAAGTAGGTAAAATAATGGCCCAAGATCCATAAAAGGCTATTATTTTACATACTTTTGGGGTCCAGGTAGACTTCCATCTGACTGAGATCCGCTGGGCGCCAAAACGGCTGCGGCCATGAGGATGAGCTCAGGGATCAAGGTCTGGACAAATGCCAGACGGCTCACTGTCGAGGCCCTACAACCCCTTAACCCTAAACCCCAAACCCTAAACCTCTAACCCTCAAAACCCTAAACACCTAAACCCCCAAACCCTAAACCCCTAAACCCTCAAAACCCTAAACACCTAAACCCCTAAACCCTAAACACCTAAACCCTTAAACCAGGCCTTGGCGTGTTTTCCGAAGTTCAGGAGGACGGCTCGTGCTTCCAGGGCTCAGGTTTAGGCTCTAAGGCATGCAACGTAGACCCCTTAGCGATCGCGCTAGGGTTTTAGGCTTAAGGGGTTTAGGGTTTAGGGGTTCAGGGGTTTACGAGTTTGGGGGTTTAGGGTTTAGGAGTTTAGGGATTTCGGGTTTCGGGCTTAGGGTTGCCATGCTCTCAAAGAGAAGAGACTGGCTAATCTGCGGTCTGCATTACTCATGTTTCCAACCCTCGCCCTCGCGGTGTGCGAAAGCTGTCTGCAAGCCAAAGCTTCTTGGCTCCACAGCAGACAGGCTCTTGCCACTGAAACCTCTAAATCGAGTCCACAAGGCATCCAGCTGGATTTGACACTTCTGGTCTTAACCTGGGACACTTCCCACCGGTTATGGCCTCTCATTATGAAAGATTCCTCCATATAGAACGCTCATGTTAGAACCCTTGCCACAGAACCATCATTCTAGAACCTGCGCTATAGAATATTATAGAGCCCTTCACTGTTTGTTCGATTGCTAGAAACCCGAAACCCCTAAACCCCTTAGCTAAACCCTAAAATGCAAAGGCCCCTAACCAAGACTCCTAAGTGTCCACCCGGGGGGCAGGACCTCGGCAAGTTCCTGACGCAGCTGCTGCCGCATCTCCAGCTCTGTCTCCTGGGCAACAACTCGAGGATTTAGTTTAGGTTTTAGGGTTTAGGGTTTAGGGTTTAGGGCTTAGGGCTTAGGGGTTTAGGGTTTAGGGTTTAGGGTTTAGGGTTTAGGGTTTAGGGTTTAGGGCTTGGGGCTTAGGGTGAGGGGTTTTAGAGGATCCTGGAAAGGGTGTTTATCGGGGTTCGATGAGAGGTGTCTGTGTGATTCTATGACGTCTTAGTGTGTTTAGGAGTTCGATGCTTGTACAACAAGGACTCTGTAAGGAGTTGTATTGGGTTCTATGAAGTGTTCTGTCATCAGGGCAAAAGAATCCAAAACGGCTCTCTAAAGCTATGCAGTCAAAAGGCCTTCTACATGGGCTCGTAGTGTTTACAGGCTTCTTCGAAGCCTCCATGGGGTTTACAATACGGTTGGTGATATAAATCCTGGATTACGCATGATACGGAATATAGCATAGCTCCCATAGTTTAGGGTCCTTAAGGTCATACCGTACCATAAGCGATTACCAGGATTCTGGGTTGCACGTTCAGGGTTATGGGGCTGACGGCTGAAGGTTGTGACGGGGTTCCAGAATCAGAGCTCTATAACGCTTCTTTGCGGTTTAGGGTTTAGGGTTTAGGGTTGTCCATGATAGGCTCTTTGTAAGTCGGATTTAACCTAAACCCTAAACCCTAGAGTTGCTGGCGTACTTTGGGATCCAGGGTCCCAGTCACGGGGCTCCCTTCTGGAAGATTTTGGGTTAGGAACAAGCTAAACTTAATCTCGGCAAGCCATAACCCCAGAAAACATAACAAATGCCGAAAGCCTTAAACCTTCAAAGCCGTCAAGCCCCAGAACCCTCTGCGCAGGATGGGTCCTTGAAAAAAGCCCTAAAGGACCTTTATAGCGACTGGACCTTATGTTGACTCATTATGGTACCTTCTAGCGCCCACGAAGATCCTGCAAGACCCTCACGTTTGGATTCCACCGCGTCACGCTCGCAGATCTTATTGGTTGCATGCTGCTGCGCTTGCAGCCACCACGCCTTGAGATGATCTCTATGTGCAAATGTAGGAAAGTTCCAAACAGGCACCCTGATTCAATAAAACCCCAAATCGAAGAGCCCCCATTTACCCCTCTTCGGATTCACGCCTAGGACGTGAGGACGCCGGGACGTAGGATTCGGCGGGTTCAGCAGTCTAGGGTCTAGGGTTTCTTTTTTAAAGTGCAAAAGCCCCCTTTCTCCCGCGCACCGGTGGGTCTAGGGTTTAGGCTTCAGGGTTTGGGCTTAGCAATTACGGGGAAGTGCCTGTTGGATATCGGCTTTCAATTCTCTCCTTGCAAGGTTGCTAGGTTTGGGGGGGGGCCCCTACGTAAAGCCAAACACTTCCTTCAAGCTAAAGCTCAAGCTCAACATCAGGAGCCCCGCAAGCCCCTAGACCCTGAAAAAAGAAACCCTACGTCCCAGACTCAGACCCTGAAACGCCGAGACCCCAAAAAGCTACACCAACAACAGCACCAAGCGTGAGAAACCCTAAACCCTAAATCCCAAACTCTAAACCCTACATCCTAAACCCTGAAACAAACAACCTGGGGCAAGAAGGAAAAGAAGCCGAGGACTGCACTGGCAAATGCGGCTTTGCATCCAAGTCCTGTTCCCCAAGTGCTGGGCACAGGGCCCAAGGTTTACGGCTTAGGGCTTCAAGGGTTTCGCGTTTCAAGCTTACGGTGCTTTGGGATTGAAGGGCTTATGCTGGAGGGTTTGGTATTTTTTCTGGCTTGGGTGAGGACTCTTGGTTTGTTGATGCTTCGGGGTGTTGCTTTTTGACGGTTTTAGGGCTCGCGGGTGCGGGTGAGGAGTCACAGATAAGCCTGGGAGTGCCCGGACTCGCAGCCTTGCTCCTACCCCCTGGGGTTAACGATTTAGGGCTTAGGGTTCAGGATTTAGGGTTTAGGGTTTAGGGCTTAACCACGAGCTGGTCACAAGCCCGGATGAGACGAAGCCCACACACTCGCCAGGACACCCCTTACTTACTCTAAACCCTAAACCCCAAACCCTGAAGGCTAATGAGAACGAACCTAACAAGAACGCCGGCAAGCCCATGTCGTTGCGGTTGCAGGCCTAGGGTTGACTTCAAGATCAAGGACGTAGGCACGACATGACAAATAAGTTACAGGGTTCAGGGTTTAGGGGTTTAGGGCTTGGAGTTTAACCCTAA
The DNA here is from genome assembly GCA_905231915.1 of Symbiodinium necroappetens. NCBI lineage: Eukaryota > Dinophyceae > Suessiales > Symbiodiniaceae > Symbiodinium > Symbiodinium necroappetens. The sequence continues at coordinate 4,264 of CAJNJA010006104.1, forward strand.
ACCCGAAACCCTCAACCAGAAGCCCATATCCAATCAGGTGTAGGTCCGGGATCCAAGGCTCTTAACCAGAGAGCCCTCCCAACTACGTACCAAAAACACAAACCAAGAGCGAAAACTAGCAACTTCCGAAAACCCCTCAACGTCAACCCTAAAGACCTTGAACCCCAAGGCCTAAAGCCTGAACATCTTCAGGACCCCCCAGACCTCTATATATATATGCATATATATATATATATATTCATTTATTTATTTATTTACACACCCTAAACACCTTCATAACCCCCAAAACCCTGAACTCGGCTACACACCCTAAACACCTGAAGCCTCCGAACCCCACACCCTAAGCCCCTTAAACCCTCAACCCGAAACACCTTGAGCCCTCCATAAACCCCAAAATCGCCTCCAGCTGCCGAGTATATGCCAAGACCACCAAGCGATGTAGCTCCTGGGTGGTCCTGGAGGGTTTAGGGTTTAGGGTTTGGGTGGTGAGAGCTTAAGAACTAAACTCCTAAACCCCAGGGAGCCCGAGAGTCCGGATCCATTAGAGGGAGCATGATTCAGGCCTCAAACTCCAGTTCTCTGTCGCTCTCCTCCAGGGTTAGGGTTTTGTAACTAATGTAGGGGCCTTAAATCTTTAGAATAGGGTTTGGGGGGGTTTATTATACTACAAGTAGAATACGGAACCCCCCAAAGCATAGTATAGGTAATTGGTTAGGCTTCTACAGTACTCCATCTTCTGACTCTGACTGTGCCCTGATCCCTCAGGTGATTCGCCGTAATGGTAAAAACGACACGACCCAGCGAATGGAAGGAAACAGTAGCCGGTCTCCTGAGCATCAGCTGGTCGTAGGAAGGTCTCCCAGCCGCCGGTCGCACCTGTTCCCTAAACCCTCAACCCTGAACTCCTCAACCCGAAAGCCTAAAGTAAAACCTAAACCCTAAACCCCTAAACTCTAAGCCCGAAAACCTCGAGGTTCTGGGGTTGGAGTTTGAAATCCTCCAACGTCTTCCTCGAAAATGTTGCCGAAAGTTCCATAATGAGGACTCTATAGTTCTATAATGAGGATTCTACAATCAGAGCTCTAGACACATTCCATGCGCGACGAAGGGAGGTTGAGGGGATCTATTTGGGCTTAGGGTTTAGAGCTTTTGGGGCCTAAAGAGTTCAAGCGGGGGCTCCAATGAGGAGATTCAGGGTTGCGTAAGCTTTCGGAAGGTATCTATAGTAGGGTTTCGGGCTTTTGGAAAGCTTCAAAAATGGCTTCCGCAGTAGGGTTTAGGGTTCTAGGAGGGTTCTGGAAGGCTTCCAAGAAAGGCAGAACATTAATGTCCCCAGACTTTTACTTAGCGCCATACGGGCTGCAAAAAGGTCAGAGGATGGTGGTTCCAAATTATACGGCTTCTCTGAAAACTCTAAACCCTACACCCTAAGCCCCAAGCCTTCTAAACGTACCGTTTTAGACGCTTCGAAGCCTGTACGGGAAGCGGGGAAGGCGAAGGCCTTTTTTGGGCGTTCTGATTCAACCTAAGGTCTGTGGCACAGGGTGTGAGGTTTGGGGTCTCGGGTTCAGGGTTTAGGGTTTAGGGTCTTGGGCTTCCGGTTTAGGATTTAGAGTTACGGTTTAGGGGGGTTGGGCTTCGAGTTTGGGGTTTCGGAGGTGTAGGGCTTAGAGGCTTAGGATTCTCCGGACCCGGCCAAAAATCGGCCTTGCATGATCGTCTGGTCAGGGGAGGTACCTAAAAAGCTTTGCAGCCTGTGCCCGGAGGCCCTTGAGACCCCTAACCCCTAAACCCTAAACCCCTAAACCCCTAAACCCTAAACCCCTAAACCCCTAAACCCCTAAACCCCTAAACCCAAACCCTTACACGGTAAGGAATACCCTTAAACCCCCACTCCCTAACCCCTAATTCTTAAACTCAAACCTCGAAAACCCTAAACAATAGCCCTCAGCCTAAACGCTACAACCCCTAAACCCAAGGCCTTACGGTCCTAGCACCGAAAATCTGACAAAATCACGCAGAGATTAGGTTCTAAGGTTGAAGGTTAGAAATGTCAAAAACAACGATAACTTCACAAAAGGCTGCAGCCGCCTGTTACAAGGGAATATTTCCTGAGCTATACGAGGTCACTCAATAAGATGACCTATGGAATCCTACAGAACTGATTGAGAAGAGGAACATGATCAGGAACATGTGTAGTTCTCTAAATGAAGGGTCCCCTTTTGGAACCCACCCCCCCAAAACCCTAAACCCTAAACCCGAAACCCAAAAAGGAGGTGGCACCCTTATCAAAAAAGGAGCCTCAAAGAGGGGCCTAGCAACCCTACATCCTATACCCTAAACCCTTAACCCTTATCCCTAAAGGAGTCCCTGTAATCTCTGGTAGAAAGTGGGCAGCCTACAAGCTCAACTCTCACCGACTCCTTTGGGCCCCAAAAGCGGTTTAGGGTAAACCCTAAACCCTAAACCCCAAGACCACCCTAAACCCTAAGCCCCAAAACACCACCCTAAACCCTAAGCCCCAAAACACACCCTGAACCACCCTAAACCCTAAACCTTCGCATCGTTGTCCTGGGATCCCTGCATCGATGAGGCATCCCTCCGGATTCCTGTAGAGGCCCCGGAAACCGCCAGAGACTGGAAACGCCTTCCTTGGTACTTTAGAGTTCAGGGTTTAGGGTTTAGGGTTGAAGGTTTAGCAGCGACGGCTTCACATTTGGACGGAGGGCCAAGCTGAGGTGAATTTGAGTATTGAACATTTCGGATATAGATATAGAGCATGGTTTCAGAATCGGCATTGCAAGTGCTCTGGCCCCGGGATTTAACGTAACGGATGGAGGAGTCGAGAGTTCAGCAAGTATATGCCCGCTGTGTCTTCAGTTGCGGGAAGACATGTTCTGCCATTTGGATGTTTCATGGGTCACGGCCACTTAAAAAAACTGGCTTAGGGGTTTAGGCCACGGAACGGATACAGGTTGAGAGCTTGCGGCGTAGCGGCCTACCATTTAAAAATTTAGTGTGTTGTCGTGCTTGAACCCCAAACCCTAAACCTTTCAAAACCCCTATTCCCAGAACCCTAATTCCCAGACCCCCCAACCCCGTAGACGCACCCTAAACCATCAACCCCAAAGCCGCATGGAACTCTTACGCAACCCCCAGCCCGAGACCCTACAGCCGACAAGAACCCATCCACAACAATTGTAATAACAACCCTGAAGAACCATGATAGCAAGCATCAGGAAACCTGCAAACTAGTACAGAAAACCTGGTAGAACCCCTAAACCCTAAACCCAGAAACCCTAAACCCACAAACCCTCAACCCATAAACGCCTAAACCCATAAACCCATAAACAAACCCCTAAACCCATAAATCCTACACATAACCCTAAGCCCATAAACCCTAAACCCCTACACACATATACACTAAACCCATAATCCCTACACCCATAAACCCCAAACCCCTAAAGCCATAAACCCTAAACCCATAAACCCTAAATCCATAAACCCTAAACCTCTAAAGCCATAAACCCTAAACCCATAAACGCCTAAACCCATAAACCCTAAACCCATAAACCCTAAATCCATAAACCCTACACCCATAAACCATAAACTCATAAACCCTAAACCCATAAACCCTAAACCCATAAACCCATAAACCCTAAACCCCTAGAAACCACAGAAATCCTCAAACCCACGCTCTGCGCCTCAGGCCGGCGTCGTCCGCATCGGGCTCCAGCTCAAAGGCTTCCACGGGGACCTTGCGATAGCCTCGTTTCAGGGTGCATGGCTTAGGGTTTAGAGTGTAGGGTTCAGGAGTCAGGGTTTAGAGTGTAGGGTTTAGGGTTTCGGGGTTTAGAGTGTAGGGTTTTGGGTTTAGGGGTTTAGAGTGTAGGGTTTAGGGTTTAGGGGTTTAGAGTGTAGGGTTTAGGGTTCAGGACTTAGGGTTTAGGGTGTAGGGTTTAGGGTTGAGGATTCAGGGTTTAGAGTGTAGGGTTTAGGGTTTAGCCTCGTAGGATTTAGGGTTCAGGGTGTATAGGTAGTAGAGGGCGTATTTTGTTTAAGGCTTGTGGGGCCTAAGGTCGAGGGAGTTGGGGCTGCAGGATTATAGGGCTTACCTTAACCTACCCAAACCCTATTTTTTGTAGGTTCTTATTACAAACCCTAATATAGAATTCATAAGGACCCTACAAAAAAGTAGGTTCTGGTGGGTTAAGGTAGGGTCTAGGGCGTAGAAAGCGGAAGGGGGGAAAAGGCTCTTGGCTTCAGAATTCAAGATTTCGTGTGTTCAGGGATTCACGGGTTTTGGGGCTTAGGGTTTGGAGATATGTGTCTAGGAGTAGAAGAAGATATTTGGGGTTATGAAAAAAAGATTATAATCAGGAACTCCCAAACTAGTATTATAACTGATTTAGGCCACTATAATACAGGGCCTGTGGTCGAAGAGCTGCTGGGATTGAGGCGCTAGGATTTAGGGTTTGCCATGCCGGGACGTGGGTTTGGAGGATTCTTGGAGGGGCTTGGAATTGAAGGTGGGTTTGGGGATTAGGGTTGTATGAGGGCTTCGGGTTTCGGGTTTGTTTGGGGCTTGCGGCTTAGGGTGGATTTAGAGATTAGGGTTGTGGAAGGGCTTTGAAGCTTCAGGCTTAGTGAGGCTTCATATCTTTGGTGCTGCCGAAAGCCCATCATTCTACGAACCACCAGGAAGTCCGGCTTAGCATAGTTAGGACGCATACTTGAAACGAGTATCCAAAATCCTAGACCCACAACCCTATAGGACAGCAAGGGGCGCGTTGCCCTCTGCACTGCTCGGAGCCCTTCGTGCGGAATCGGTTGATTAAACTGCATCAGGGGCGAGAATTTGGAATAGGGGGTGTTCAGCAGCTTAATTTGGGGTTCTAGGTGAGTAAGACGATCAGTACCAAACTGACCACCCAAGTTGTTAATCCCTCTACATCTTTCAGTATCAACTCTCTACAAATGGGCTCAAGTGGCTTGGCGCTGTAAGTCCGCTAAGTGGTGTTACTATCCTACTTACAGGCTTACTTATACCCTTACATAGTAGGGCCGTTAAGCAGGCCACACCCCTAAACCCTAAGTTTTAAAGCCTAGACCCTTAAAGGCAACCCCCAAAGCACCAACTAGTGCCATGCACCCCGCAACGATAGCTCTGAAGTCCGCACCTCTTTCGGCGAGCGCAGCCTCACAGTCGAAGTCCTTGGGCGGCCAGTCGGGCAGAACGTACCACCAACGGCCTGGGCTCCCGGTCTCGGGTGTAAGACTAGAGGGCTTATGGTCAGGTGGGGAGGTGGAGGGCGGAGGTGGATAGAATCAACAGGCCTTCGGTTTAGGGCTTAGGGTGCTCGTGTTTAGGGTTCAGTGTAGGATTCGAGGGTGTAGGCTCCAGACTCTAACTCAGGTCGAGGGGTTTAGGAGCTATCGTCCTGAACCGAAGGCAGCCGATGGAAAGCATAGCACATCTTGTACCTAGGGCTGGGGTCTAGGCTGCGCGGTTTCAGGGCTTAGGGCTTCGGAACACGAACCAGCCATCGAGCACCCTGCAGCCGCTGTGCTAAACATCATGCAAGAGCTCAAACGAGTGCCCTCAACAACAAGCTTCTAAACACTCTCGAATAGACCCTAGAACCCTAAACCCTTAACTCCTAAACCCCGTAAACCCTAAACCCTAAACCCCTAAACCCCTAAACCCTAAACCCCAAAACCCTAAACTCCTAGACCTGCACCCAAACGGCTATTCTCCCAAACCCCAAGCCCTGAAACCAGCACTCCGAAGCTCCTCCACCTCAAGCCCGAGACTCTTAAAGAATCCCTTAAAGGATGCTTTAAAGGATGCCTTAAAGGAGCCCTTAAAGGATCCCTTAAAATTAAAAGGGCTTTGGGCCTAGAGCTCAGGGGTTTTGGTTTTCGGGGTTTAGGTTTTAGGGCTTACGGGGTTTAGGGTTTTAGGGCTTCGGTTTAGGGTGTTAGTAGGGGTTTAGGGTTTAGGGGTTTAGGGTTTCGGGGTTTAGGGCTTCAGGGGTTTAGGGTTTTGGGGTTTAGGGGAACTCTGCATCCTCCATCTCAAACTCCGCACTGCCTGGCAACTGAAGAACTCCCGACCTTTGGTTAAGCCCATATAAATCTACATAAACCAATACAAATGCACTATCAACCCCAATAAACCCTATAAACACGCCGCTACCCAATAGAAATGCAATTCTACATAAACCCTGAAATTGCGGCTAAAAAACCATAGAAGCGCTTGTAACGCCTCTGCTCGAAATCATGCGAACTTCGGAATAAAAAGAGCACAGCCAAGCGGCAAAGCAGTTTGGCGACCAGCTTTTGCTTCGCATTTCGATCGCGGCCCGTTCTGGGAGCTGGAACTTCGCCTGCACTGTGAGCTGTGAGGCTTCAGAGTCAACAAAATAGGTCACTCTTCATAAGGGGGACCCCTTAAACCCTACATCTCGGAAACCCCTAAACCCCCAAACCCTCAAGAATCCTAAACCCTCCGTGCCTAAGGGCTTTGGGGTTTTGGGTCTGAGGTGGGGTTCCGGGCTTTAGGGGTTTTGGTGGTTTTGTGTTGCGGGCTCCGTTGTTTTGAGGGGTTTTGGGTATTTGGGGTTTGGGGGTTTAGGGGTTTAGGGGTTGGGCTGGAGTCGCAACTGCTAAGCTACTAGCTCCGGAATCCGGCGCAACTGTCCAGCCACCTTCGCTATGGCCAGACTCCAGCATGCTACGCGACACTGGAGCTTTCGGGGCAGGGCAATGTCATGTGCGGACTGAGAGCCTCCACTCTTAAGTGTAAGTCTCCCCCCAAACCCTAAACCCTAAACCCTTTCTAGGTCCAAAAGAACAGTACGGCACCCTCACAAAACTTACCCTAAAAGGGAACCCAATTTAGAGAACTACCCCTGGTGGTGGTATTCTTTGTGCCGGACGGATGGTTAGTCGTACTGGCATGAGCTCAATGCCTTGGGTCTAAGGTTCAGGGTTCAGCTTTCCTTGCACCGTCTCGGGATCTGCCACCTAATATCTTAGCCCTACACCTTCAAAGCAGAAACTCTCAAACATTCAACCCAAGCCTCGATCCCTAAAGCTTCTAAGTCCAGACCTTATGTACGCCCTAAACTCTTGAACCCAAACCTCAAAGTGCAAACTGTTAAACTCAAACCTTCAACCTGCTTATTTTATCCTTGCACGCAAATGCACAATGCATCACTTGTTGACCAAATCCGTTTCGCAGAGGACCCTGCTAACCTTTAAGTGCTTGAGTGAGTGGGCGTAGGGTTTAGGGTTCAGGGGTTAGGGTTGAATGGTGAATTTGGGTTCAAGGCGGTGCTTAGACCCCTGAGAAGCGAAGCTGTGTAATGCCGACGATGACGATGACGATCACGGTCAAGATGACAATGACGATGACAATGACAGTTCAACCCGAAACCCGAAACCCTAAACCCGAAACCCTAAACCCTAAACCCTAAACCCGAAACCCTAAACCCGAAACCCGAAACCCTAAACCCGAAACCGGAAAACTCTTAAAATCCAGAAGCCTGCGGCGGGCGCAATGGGCTGAAGCGCCACCTGTGGCCAGCGGTCAGTGCAGCCTCGTTCCACCGGGTGCTTATCGGGCAGAGAAGGGATTTCGAGGATCCAGGGTTTAGGGTTTAGGGTCTAGGGTTTAAGGTTTAGTGTGGCTTGTTTCGGGCCTGTACAAGGCTTTACGAAGGGTTTTCCAGGCTTTTGTCAAGGGTTTCTCGGCTAGGGCGGCTACAGGAGTTTGAGACACTTAACCACTGATGCCTGACGTTTATCATATATCCCTAGCTAGCTCCAAAAGACTCTTTTCAGAAGCCCGTTCCGTCGACTCCAACATCCATAGATGTCCGTGCGCGTAGGGTTTAAGGTTGTGGGGTTTGTGGTTTAGGGTTTCGGGTTCAGGCTTTGGCGATCATTCCAGAAGCCATACTCAGGAACCATCCTCAGCTTAAACTGAAGGAATGGTCCTCAACTCATGACAGAAATCCATAACGTAGAAATTTAAAGAGGGGCGTAGTCTCCTGCGACAGCTTGCAAGACACAGCGCTCAGGGTCAATTCAATCGGTGCTGTTTAGGGTTTAGGGCTTTGGGTTTAGGGTAAAAGGATCCGGATCGATCCGGCTGACGTTGGTTCCACTGCTTCGGCGTCAGAAACCGGCATCGTCCTCACCATCACAGCAAGCTTTCGCGCATCGGTATCCTCATCATCGCTCTCAGCAGCAGCAAAAATTTCAGTGTCTCCATGGCAACAATGGTAACGAGAGTAGCAATAATCATAATGAGCAATGGTGATAATGAGCATTTTACTAATAGCAATCATCACAATAATTAACGCAGTGATACTCTTGGACGACGACGACGACGACGACACGACGAAGACGACTACTAGTAGTAGTAGTAGTAGTAGTAGTAGTAGTCATAGTAACAGTAAGAATGAAATAAAAAGAATGAGAATAAGCCTACGGATAAGAATAAGAAGAAGATGAAGAATAAGAATAAGAATAAGGGTAAGAATAAGAATCAGGATAAGGATAAGAATAAGAATATGAATAGGAGTAATTTCAAAGTTTATGGTAGTAATAGCACCAATAACAACAATGACAATGAACATAAGCAGAATAGGATCAGTAGCGAGAAACAATAGAATTAATAGCACGAACAATAGCAATAATATCAACAATCATCACAATGACAATAACAAGAACGAAAACCATAACCAAAACAGTAACACTAACAGTGGCAATAACGAAAGCAACAATAACAATAGCCATAACCATAACACTAGCAATGACACTAGCACTAATAATAACAATAATAGCAATAACGACAATGACGATGATACTGATAATCAGTATACTCGGAAGCACAGAAATAATCACCATAACAGCAATAATAGCAATAAAGAATAACACAGACACAACAATGATAACAGCAGTTCTCACAAAGTCATAGCCGTAATGATAACAATCAGAACAAGCATGACCAGACAGAATAATAAATGATAGCCGCAATCCGAATAAAACTAATAACAAACCCTAAACCCTAAACCCTACACCCTAAAATAATGATCGCGGACCAGAAACACCCAGGAGCCCGGCCTTCTGCTCTCCGCTCCGCCAGCATCAGCAGTCATCGTCACTTCTCATTAGCACCACCAGCCCTAAGAAGAAGGGTTTGGGGCTCAGGGTTTAGGGGTTTAGGGTTTCGGGTTTAGGGATTTAGGGTTTAGGGTTTAGGGTTTAAGCTTAGGGTTTAGGTTAGGGTAGGACGCAGTCGTCAACTACAGCATCAACGACGGCATGAAGATCATCAGCAATATGACAACGACGCTAACAGCAGAGTAGCAGCATCCAGATCGCTGCAACCCTAAACCCTAAACCCTAAGCCCCAGACCCTAAACCCTAAACCTCAAACCAGCCCTAGGCCTCAGCCGGACAGTCTTTTTCTTCTCGAACACGCCGCGGAGGCCAGCATTCCCTAATTTAGGCCGGAGTGCATATAACGTATGGGGCCTAAATAACTAGAATAGGGCTTTGGGTATAGTTATAGTAAGGAACCGTACGGAATAATGTTGGTAATTATTTAGGCTTCTATGTAAGACGTGTCCCGCATGACCAGTAGGTTGAGCACGGTGGCGGTCTGAAATTCCAGGCTGCTTGTTGAGAACTCGTGCTGCCCGTTCCTTACTTCCCCAATAAGCCACGAAAATCAAAGGTTAAACTTTCAGACTACTACTGACTAGAATGATAAGAACCCCCTAACGCGTAAAAGTTGGGTATTTTTAGAACTAAGGCTCATGCCGATGATGACATCGTCGACCTGGACTCCCCATCCGTGGAGGCCATTCTCCTCTTGCATCCGGTTCCATCGGTCGATGAGGCCACCTTCCAGGATCTTCCGCACGCGAGCTGCAGAGCTGTAGCCTTCTCCAGAGACGGCCTCCATACGGATCCCGAGCCTATCATAAGGATTCTGGCGGAAGACCGTGACGGAGAAGGTCTTGGTCTTGGCTTGCCTGGGTTCTTGTTCAGGGATCTAGCTTAACTACTAAGTCACCATAAATAGGGATCTATAGTAAATAATAATATAGTTTCCGTATTATGCTAACGTCAGTTAAATCCCTTAAACCAAGAGCCCAGTTGCTTGCTGCTCCTCTCCGAGTCCTCCAGAGGCAAAGGCCGCTTGGGCAGCCTGGGCGCCCGTGGAGACGAGGGAAACTGCGGCTGCGGCGGCCGCCGGCCCCAACAGGCTGCTGGGGCAGGGCCTTATGGGCCAGCTTATGAAGGAGAGACTCGGCTTTTCATAAGGCTTTAGAGTCTTGAGAGATCAGGATCAGTTCAGGGTTTAGGGTTTCGGGTTTCGGGGTTTAGGGTTTTGGGTTTAAACCTCAGTTTAGGCAGCGTAGCCCCCGAAGCAGAAATGAAGGATGTGGAGTTGAGGGCGGCGTGGTGAAGCATGAACATGGCATCAACGCATAGTTTAGTTTCAGGAGCAGGGAAACCAAAATATACAACTCGACAAAGCAGACTCCTTGTCCTAAGAACTCTTTAACCCTAAACCCTAAACCCCTAAACGACGGGATCCCCGAAGTTTAGCACCCCGCCCCCGACTCCGCGGAGTCTCCACCGAAAAAGCGATCCAACTTACGGTTTAAGCACTCCTTATGCCTCGTACCCTCGGCAGAATAAAGCCGTTGACACTGATATACAGAACCTCCAACAACTGTAGAAACCCTAAACCGTAAACCCCCGACAACAACAATACTCTTGATGAGATAAATCCTGCATTACCTTCAGGACCCTAAGCTGTGGGAATTATGGCATACTCCTTCTTATGGGTAATGCAGGGGACTTATATCATCAACCGTATGAACCCCTTTACCCCTCATACCCGCAAACCCTAAACCCTAAACCCTTAACCCTAATCCCTAAACCCCAATCATCAACCGTAAGGGCCCCTAAACCCTAAACCCTAAACCCTAAACCCCAATCATCAACCGTAAGGGCCCCTAAACCCACTGCGCATCGAAGAGCACCGGCCCCCTCCGGCCTTGTGGCTCTCGGGGCGAACTGAGGGGCGACTCCAAGGAGTCCATGGAGTCCTCCTCGACCGCCTCGGTCTCCTCTTTTAGGGTTTTAGGGTTTAGGGTTTAGGGTTTAGGGTTTAGGGCCTCGGTCTCCTCCGGGAAGTCGGGGAAGGGAGCTTCGAAGACTTCGCCCTGCAGCAGGCGGACCCAGGTGGCGCAGACGTCCTCCTTTTCATCGTCGTGCCAGTGGACGCCATCGCTGCAGAGCCTCCACTTCTGCACCTTCTGCCGTAAGTCTGTCACGTAGAAACCTTCGCTCTCCACGAGACTCCTCACATATTCGAGGTTGTGGTCATAGTCTGCGGAGAGCTCCAGGCCCCGATACTTCGCGGCAAAGCCACCGATCACGAAAACAGCCTGTTGCGATTTCAGCTTCACGGCACGTATGAACTCCCTCCAGTCTGCCTCCACTTGCTCTTTGATCGGGCCGAGCATGATGTCGTTCCCGAAGTAGGACACACCCAGCGTGCCAACTTCAGGACCTGATCGGATCCTGTGAAGGAGTTGGGCCACACCTGCACACGCTATCGCCTCGTACCAGACGCTGGCACCAAGCAGCTCCTGCAGACGGTTTCCCAGCTTCCTGGGCTTCTTGTTGGGGCCCTTGCAGTACAGCGACGAATCGCCTAAAACTCCAAAAGGGTACCTCTGCGCCATGGCCTATCTCATGTAAGGCATAACGGAATCCGATGGTGGCATGATGTTGGCATATGGTGATGTCTGGTGCCTACATGCCTACATGTGTCTAAGTGGTGTTACTTAGTAGATAACGGATGGATGTAAAGGGTGTATAGCAGCGTGTTGTTTTCAATGTTGTGTGTGACGGCCATGGATGACATTTCCGGTTGCTTTTGCGAAGTTGGTCTGGCCTATTCGCACACGTTGTCCCTTGAACGGCACCTGGGCAACACTTCCTAAACAATGGGTCGCGGCGCTGAGGACAGATCCTCATATCACCTGTACAATGACAGCGAACATCAGAATTACTGCCGACGGGTGGTATTTGCAAAGCTAGCTAGCAAAGCAGTACGTACTACAGGATGGGGGTAGAGGGTGTGGTTGAAGGCGCGGGCTCAGAAGTTTAAGCTCAAGATAAATCCCAAGACCCTAAACCCTAAGACTCTTAACCCTACACACTAAGCCCTAAACCCTATGTAAACCCTCACAACCCAAAACGTTAGGCCATAGACCCTCAACCGATGAGTCGGGGGGACTGTAGGTCCAGGTCCTCGGCCTCGAAGTACCTGCCGAACTCCGCCAGATTATAGTCAGAGGGGGTTTAGGGCTAGGGCTTTGGGGGGTTCAGGGTTTAGGGCCGACAGCTTGATCAGAAAGCCCTGCTAGAACCCTATCAGAACCTTCATAGAACTCCAATATAACCCCTAATTAACGGAACGACATCCTGTGACCCCTGCACTGCGCCAACCCAGGCAAAGAAAGTAAGCAAAAACAGCCACTGCTCCTGCAAGCCGGACATCCTGCAACAGTTAAAGGGTGTGGGGGTTTAGGGCTTAGGATCGAAGATGATTGTCCGGGTTTAGGGTTGAGGGCTTCGGGTACAGGGCCTCGGATTTAGGGTTGTTCCTGAACCCCAAACCCCAGCCCTAAACTCGTGTAAGGTTCCATTTTGATGGCCCCTATATTACCTTGCTTCTTCTCAAAACCCTAAAACCCCGAACCCCTGAACCGCAAGCACCTTCTTGCCCTAACTAAACCCTGCCTAAGCCCCTGTTCTTACAAAACCCATCGGCTCATGAGGATGGAGGATCAAAAAACAAT
>CAJNJA010006105.1:0-16658 GCA_905231915.1 Symbiodinium necroappetens
AAAAAAGCACAAAAAAAGCACAACTGAAATCACAAAAAAGCACAAAAAAAGCACAAAAAAAGCACAAAAAAAGCAAAAAAAAAGGCAGCAAAAAAGCACTAAAAAACAAAGTGCTTTTTTTTCACTTTTTTTGCAACTTTTCCAGTGCTTTTTGTTTGCTTTTTTTTGCTTTTATTTTGCATTTGATTTTCCAGGGTACATTTTGCAATCGCATTTGTGGTGCTTTTTTTTACATTTATTTCACAATTTAATTAATCCTGGGTTTCATGGGTTCTGCCTGCCTATGCCCTACTTAACTTTAAGCTCTTTGAGATATTGGCTTAAGGCTCGGGGCTGAGGGTTGATGTGTTTAAGTTTTGCTTCAGGGGTCGCGGTGGAGGTGCGTAGGTTCCAATTGCAGAAGGCTTGTGTTGCAGGTGGATGGCATCAGTCAGCACGCAGGAAGCACGCCGCACTAAAGCAGAGGGTGCAGGACCCTGAAGCCCACCACGCCCTCCCGAGCTGGAACCGTGCTTGGCTCACTGGTCGGCAGCACTTAAAGGGTGGGTCCGAAGCCCAAGACTATGTTCTCCTGTTCTCCTCTTTTCACTAAGACTGACAGATCTTATAGATTGACTCCTGCCCCGAGGCATGCCTCCGAGCAGCAGAACTGAGCCCAACTAACACCCTCGAACTCCTAACCACCCAAACCAGCACCCTAAGTACCCATGAACCCGGAGACTCAAGACTCCAGACCCAGCGTGAACGTATCATTCGGCCCGAGGCTTGTCCCCCGAACCCAGTTTCATGGGCGGGAGCGGTTTACGGATTACAGCCAGGAAGTCCGTTTGTGAAGCTCTTTGGAGAAACGACGCCAAAGCAAGCTCTAAATTCTAGATTCCCACAAGAAGCTCCCAGCTGAGGAGATGGGTCCGCAAGCATCATCCCAAATGTCCGCTTGCTCGCAATCGGCGATAGGCCTTTGAGTACCCTGGGCCCGAAACTCTCAAGCCTGAAACCCCAAACCCTCCAGGCTCCGCAGCCTAGACCCCTAAAGCCCCACGACACCCAACACCCGCAACGTGCCCACTAAACTGCAGGGACTTTGGTTGGCGGTTTAGGATTCGATTTAAGATGCGATTTAAAGTGTATGCGAGTGATTTTTCGGCTTTAAGTTTTGGATGAGGTGCTCACGCAACCGACGACTGAAAAGTATGTTTTGAGTTTTGAGGTACAGTAGACACAAGCTTTGGCAGACGTAAGGCGCGGCAATCACCTTGAGCCCCAAGCTCGGAAGCCCTGTAGAATATTGAATCCCCGAGCTCAAGAGATGTGTGCTGGACGATGTTCAGAACCCACAAAATCCAAACAACTCTCCCAAAGAGCCCGAAACCTGGAAGTGAAACGGGCTTCAGGTTCTAGCGGAATGCAACAGCAAATCACCAGAAGCATCACATCTGTGGGAAGACATGCCGCTAGAAGGCGGGTTCTGTAAACTCATATTCAGAGCATGCTTAGGTTCATGTGTTTCCCCTAAGTAGAGGCATAGTTATGAAATTGTTGGACTACAAGGAGTGTGCTGTGTCATTGCCAAGTTTCAGAGTCTATCTACTCCTACAGTCTGCGGTTCCCGAAGAGGAAACCTTACGAAGGAAGCCGCCTGCTGCAGGTGGAGGGCTCCTACGTGGCCGAGTGATGATGAGTTCCTGCCAACCCCCTTTTAGGAGTGTCACGCCATTCCATGGACACCATACAACCGAGCCTAAGTCCTGCAGCCCACAAGTTGTCCATGCTCGGAAATGCGAATCAGGGTAGCATTGACAGGATCTCGCGCGACGTACTTGCCGATGTGCGGCGAGAGCTTGTTTAGATAGCAAATTCGGCTGTCCCAGAGTTCCGGCCTCACGCAAACAACCCGAAACTCGAAGTTTCGAAGATCCCCGTCCCAGAATTCTAAGTTGCATGCTCCAAGAGACCAGATGAGACCAGCTCAAAAACGCTAAAAAATACTGCATGGAGCCGTAATCTGTTAGTCATCCCTTAACCCAACACCTTGAAACCCTCTATCCGAAGCCCACCAATTCGGCCGCTTCCCGCGTGTGCTTTGTCTCGAGCTGTTTCAGGTCGCTCGAAGGCGCGCTATAAACACGAAGCCCTCCGAATCCGCAGCTGAAGCCTCAACACCAAACCCAGAGGACCAGACGTAGAGAGCCCCTACTCTGAGAAACATCCGACTAGGAGGATGGTTCCCGCTTCAGAGATGCGAGTTTTTAACACTTCGGAGCTCAAGTTTTGGATATTTGGGCTTCATCCTAGGGTACAGGTTGTTTGGAACGGTTAGGATTTGAGATTCGCCGTTTTGGGGTTTGGGATTTCAATCTGTCAGCTTTGGAGCTAGTATGGCATATGAGCTTGGGGGCTTATGTGCGTGTGTCTCATGTTTGTGACGAATTTTGACGAACAAAGGCGCCTACGCGATTTCAACCGGGTTTTGGGGGAAGATGAACCTGCAACTGGCTACAGTAGATAGAGGACCTGTCGTGGAATCGGTTGGACGTCCCGAGTTCGAAGTAAAGCAGGCTCACGGGTTTGGGGCTTAAGAGCCACATTATTCTGCGATCATTACACCGAAGAGATTTTCCTAGAGGATTGTCGTTGAGGCATAGGGATGCTTGTTGCAGTCGTGACTGTCGTGACTTGAGAAGCTTTCCAGTTTTAACGAAATCGCTGTGCGCACGGTGCACGCGTTGGGCCTTTGGATTCGGCGTTTAGGATAGAGGGATTTAGAGTAAGTTGGCACCCGGAGAAGCAGCGGGAACCCTCCTGTTCAACTCTTTGAAACGCGGTTTCAAGCGCGCAGTCGGCACTGCTTCCGAGACTCTACGCATGTTTTTGAAGATGTAGTAAGCCATTTCTGCCCTGAACCCCGAACTTTCAAACCACGTAGCCATGTACTTAAGCCTGAATCCCGAAAGGCCTAGACCCTGCAGCCTCAAAAGCCCTTGCCCTAAAACCTCCAGCCCCGAAGCCGTCAACCCTGCAACCCAAAAGCTAGAACTCTGCACAGTGGTTGCGTAAACCCTTGCGAAGCCAGAAGCCGCATGCCCTACAACTCAAAGTCCTAAATCCCAAAATGCCCCAAACTGAGAGCCAACTATGCAGGGACATAGACTGTTAGCCACGCGATCGTAAATCCTGAACCCTAAGCCCTCATTGCCGAAGCATGCAGCGCCTTGCGACGTAGCAGATCGTG
The DNA here is from genome assembly GCA_905231915.1 of Symbiodinium necroappetens. NCBI lineage: Eukaryota > Dinophyceae > Suessiales > Symbiodiniaceae > Symbiodinium > Symbiodinium necroappetens. Next base: position 3,233 of record CAJNJA010006105.1, read on the forward strand.
CTCGGCCCGTTTCCTCGGAAAACTGTTGTTCGAGCATTTAGTTAAGTGTCGGGATTTATGCGCGATTCTAGGTTACGATCCTTCACCTGTCGACATCATCAGCGGTACCATAAGGGGTCCGTATTGTAGAACCGCCCCGTTTCGGGTTTGGGTTGCTTCATCTTGATACTTTTAGGGTTGGCTCGTCGAGTTTAGTCTAGTCAGTCTGCACTGTTTGGAGCTCAGGCCCCGCCAAAAGTGACAAGCCCTGAAAAGGTTAGACTTTGGGATGTCAGCCTCCCTCCCGAAGACCTGCATGTCAGAAAATAGGGTGTAGCTGGCGGCAGAGCACAGAATGTCGTGTTTGGGGCTTATTGGTCTATGTTTGGGGTTGCAGCGCATCTCGGCAACTTCTCGTGAATACATCGCAGGCTTGAAGCTTGGCGGAGAATCGAGGATTGAGAGTTTAGGTTGCTGTGCTGAGCCCTATCCCTCAACCCCAAATCCAAAACTAAACCCTTCAAAACTGTAAGCCCTAAACCCTGAATCCTAAACCCTGAGAGAGGCCGGTAAATGGCTCATGCACCCCCCACCTTCTGAGCTGGGAGCCTTTTGGGGCCTTACCGGTTTGAGGATTCGATTCTTCCGAGTTTAGCCGAGCCATGGCCCGAACCTGGCTGCTCTTCTTGCTGGCAACAGCACCAGGGCTCCGCGACTTTGAAACATGTATGTACGGCCCTTCTACAGCTTCTACAGCTTGGGTAGCAGGCTTTGGGGTGTATGGTTCATGGCCTCCGGGTTGCGGGGCGATTTTCACAGCTTCGGCACACAGCAAGGATGTTCACAGGCTTCGAAGTCGACCCACATCCCTACACGCCTCACAGCATCAGTGCGGAGGTTTAGGATTTTTGCCTTCCGACTGCGACGCGATGTTTTGGCGTGCTCTAGTGCAACAATGTTGACTTCACACGTTGATCCCTTCTTGTACTCGACCCATGTTCCTAGACCAAAGCCATTAGCGTGCAATTGAAAATCCGAAATCCTGAACCTCCAAGCCCGAAAAACCCAAGAGCTTCTGCTAGCTGCTATCGACTAGTGACAGTATCATTCCAGGCTTTTGCTATTGACCAAAATCCGGTTGGTATCTTATCTAGACACCATGCCGCAAGCCGCTTAAACGCTAAACGCGAATTTCTAAGCCCACGTTGCGTCTTCCAGGACAGCTGCCGATGTGGAGGAGGCCAAGGAGGCCAAGTTGGGGTTCTGTGGGCCTTATGGGTTTTGAAGTCTTGGAGTTTGGGGATGTTGAGTTGGGGGTTTCGGCTCTGGCATGTTGCCTTTCTGGTGGTTGGCTGAGGGTTTGTGCAAGATTTCGCAGAGTTTCTCTTGGGCTCCTCCAAGTTTCAATCTCAGGCTGTGTCGTGCATAGGTCTGTCGAGGGTGTAGAGGGCCGGCTTAGGCGCATTCTAGACACCCTGACATCGTGTCCATTTTGTTGAAGCTTTGTGCTTGGGCTTGGGAGTTGTGCAGCCGCGCGCGCTTGGATCAAGGCAGCCAAGAGAGTCGCACAGGGGCTAAGGGGGCCTTTCAGGCTGCAGGGTTAGGGTGTCCGGGAACCTAAGCTCCACTCACCGGTCAAGCCCGGAGCCTGACACTCCACTCCCGCACAGTCGTAGATCCTAAGCTTTGACCCCCAACACATCTGAAGCCACAGAGCCCCTGAACTCCAAGTCCCAAAGCCACAGGCCCTAGCCATAAATCCGTAACCCATGCATCGTTCAAACTCCAAGGGCCTAAAAACCTCCAACACTTACAGCTATCGAGCTCCAGATGCAAGCCCCAAGGCTTTAGGCCTCCTTCGGCTTTAAGGTGAACGAAGGAATCGTATCCTGTTTTTTAAGCACGCGAAGCCTCAAAAGCTTCGGAGGCCTGCGCCGGGGCCGAAAGCCCAGAGCTCTCTTTGCGGCAGCTCCGGGCGAGGCCCGGGCAGGGGGTTCTGTTGCTCGTTTGGGGAGTTGGAGGAGTCTGGGTAAGAGCGGCCGTGGGAGTGCATCGTTCTCTCGGGTTTAGGGTCTGCAGGCTTTGACGAGTAGAAGGTCCAAGTACATTCTGACCTGGCTGTAGCATCTGGGAGTTCAGGATTTGGATTCTTACGGTTCGGCAAGGGGTCTTGCTTGAGGTTTGTATAGGAGCTTGTAGAGTTTGGCATGTGGCCCAGGGTGCTCTTCTTGTCTGTGGAACCTACCTCTGGGCGTTGTTGTTTGTGGACTAGCTTGCTTCTGCAGCAAATGCTTCCTTCGTGGTTCACTGCGAATAGTGGTGCTCAAGTTGAATTTACCGCCTAAACTTTAGAAAAAGCTTCAAGCCTAATCTCGAGAGTAAGTCTTGAAGTGGACTCGAAATCGTGGCGAAGCATCTAACACCTTAGAGATCGAATCTAGGGCTCGATGGCGAGAGTTTACGGCTGCGGGGCTCCATGCAGAGAACCTTCCATAAGGTCATCAACTTACACTCGAAACGAGGGACAAACTAGCGGTCTGTAAAGCCTTAGCGACTGCGGGGCAGGCGATTGAACGGCACAGAGTCGGTCTCTGCGGATAGCTTCCTCAAGGACAGCAAGAAGGCTTAGGGTCTCGGGCATAGGGTTTAGGCTTCTGTGGTAGTCGTTGTTGTGAGACGTTCAGCAAGATCCTCAAGATCTCCATGAGACTTACCTGTCTGAAACTCTAACTCCAATGACCTGAACCCAAATGCTTGAAAGTCTTGTGCAATTCTGGCACATGCCTCAATCTGAGAGTTTTGTTTGCAATGGTGTTTCCTGTACGGTACAATCACAAATTTCAAGGGCAGTTCACAATCATAAGAACATCAAGTGGGAGCAGAACCTGAACCTGAAACACATCCCCCAAGTCAGTATCTGTCATCCCAAACCGCATGCCGTCGTCCCACAACCCTATCACCAAATCCGTTCTGAAACCTAAGCCGACGAAAGCCGACGGACCTGGCAGGCCAGACCGTAAGGGTTGGGATCTGACACTCGCTGGACAACACCGGCTTAAGCTGCGGTGATGCGGCCTGATCTCACAAAACCCTCGAAACTCCCAAAGCCTTGCTGCTGCAAACGACGCTCTGGGGGTTCGAAACCTTCGGGCAATGTGGCGTTTGCAAATCGGAAACTGTAACGGCCAAGCTGAACAACCTGGTGCACGAATGACCCACTGCCTGAAAAGCAAGGCCGAAACCTTGGAGGGAATGTGTTGCCTTCTCAGCCGCAGGACGGCATGCGCTGCGCCAGCATCACGGCGCCGGACGCTGGCCCTAAGAGCATCGTTCGTCAAGCACAAACTCAGGGCTTTCACACCTCAGCGCTACATCCAAAACCTGCACAAGTTCCAACCACGTAATGGCCAAACCTTTACATCCTATGTTCTTTGCGCGCACACACACAAAGACCCACCTAATGTGTGCCTTTGTACAAGTTGTATACATACATTTTTTGTATGCTAAGTTCCCCATACTACCCAGTGGCATGTCGTTTCTATCCCATTAAACAGCAAAATTGGCCAAGTCTTCGCCCGGCAGCTTCCTCCTATCCCAACGTTTTGTGATCTGTGCTTTCATTCGTCAAGGTCTGACAGTCTCCATGCGGTGTAAAAAGTCTGAGGATGTTGGACCTGTGCAGGATTGCGGATGTGCGATGACGGAAAAGGGGTATGATTTGGATGCTGCTTCTCAATGACCACTCGTTTATATGGTTTTATATGTATGTATATGTGCATACAGATATCCAGTGTTCATATCCACGTTGGGCCCCAAACCCTGAATCAAAGCCGAGAATGATTTGGCTGGAGTCCCCTATGCTTGTACGATCGGGGATTTGGAAATGAAAAGGCCCAGCAGCCAAGATCAGTTTTCGCTGGGTTGTGCGCAGAAGCGGTGCGTGATCTAGAAGCCTGAGCCCCGAACTCACCTGAAGATTTGCTTCGGTAGGGCATCATGCACGATGCTAACAGTTGAAATGTACGTCCAGCATACCGCAAGAACACTTCTCAATACAACTCGCCAGATCCAGACTTCAACCCTACGTTCACCCAAGATTTTTAGAGTTGAGAGTTTCGGCTCTTGGAACTGTGGCGGAGCAACTCTGCATCAACAATAGAGCGCCAAGATATGTCGTGTGCCAAGCTGGCCAAGTTGCATCCCCAATGTCATCTGAGGAGCATTGAATGCGCAGTCAAGATGCATTTCGCCTTAGTTGTTGTGATGCGAAGCATTCAACATTTTTCCGCTAGGTTTATGTGTAACCTGTCGAATCCGGAAGGGAAGGTTATAGGGTTCGGTCAGCGGCCGTTTGTGGCGTGATTGACCCCAGTCTCTGCCACATCCAAGGAGAACGAGCTTTGCCGTGAGTCAGTGGAATGGGTGACATGGCCCATGTACTATAGCTAAGTCTTACCAGCACGAGGCTGCATACTCGTTGGGCTTTCTCTCGTATGTTCGTGCATTGGTTGCCGACATATTCGGAGGATGCTGCAGATGTCCAGTTTCTTTTCATGTTCTATTCCACAAGAGGCATATGAGGTTTCGCAAACAAGGGACTTTCATAGCCGTCTCAAGTCTTGAGGTCGAACACCTAAAGGACCTAAAGACACGAGTCTCAGGCCTTCGAAGTGGGCCTGAAGAAGCACCCAGGTCGGTGGACCATTGTCACAAGGGGTTTGGTTTTTGAGCGAAAGATGGGTTCTAGGGTCTGACCTGTGCGCCGTAGATGTCGGGTTTGGGATATTTTTGGGATATTGCGTTAGGCCAAGAATGTCTTCACGTAGGCTAGCTTGAGATTGAACATCCAGGATGTAAGATCTATGGCATCAGCTGGAGGCAGCAGATGCAGGGTTGATGATGTGTTTAGGTTTGACGTGGTTCACGGAATACGGTTGACGTTTGAGAACAACGGATTTTTACGTCAGGATTTGCGATTTGTCCAGGTTTATAAGGGTCTCTGTATGGCGTCACGTCCGGGGCCCCTCGCTTTGAGATCTTGCCCCTGGGGCCAACGAGGCGGCATCTCGCTTCGGGTGTTGGTTTTGGGGTGTCCGCATGAGAGTACCGGCCACGAGCAGCTGCACAAACTCGTCTAGAGACCCGCCAGCAGCCTTTGTGACCCACCCAAAAGAATACTTACACAACAGAAGCCAATCTTGAAGCACACTGCAAGAGCATTCCAAACTCCCCACAAAGTCCAAAGTCGTTTCCAGCCAAATGACGCCGCAAAGGCCAGAAAGTTGATTTAGCAAGCCGTCTTGCACACAGATGTTGTGATACCTTGTAATTTTTTGGAGCCCTTCCCGCAACGAAGCTTTGAACCCAACTCCAGCTTGAAGCAAGCATACTTGTCATTCTGCTTGTTCTTAGCTTAGCTGAGCCGGTTGTTTTTGCTTGTTTATGTAAGTTTGAGGCCGTTATTAGGCTTGAAGGGTTTTTCAAAAGCTCCAGGCTCATGTGTTACAAAAAAGATGGTTGAGGTTAGCCACGGGATGAGCGCTACCAGGTTCAGTGCAGATGCGCAAAAGTAGTTGGCATTTAGCCTCTCTCTCTAGCGATAATCAGATCGGCAACTCACTCCCGAGACCCAAACCGCGTCTCGGCTCTGTGGGACAGATTGGTACTTTGTGCCGCTGGGTACAACGAGCCATGTGCCCTTGCACATGGCATCGCTTGATGACATGCAGCCCCTGGATCGCACCTGGTGCTCCTGTGAGAATAATGTTTTGTTGTCATATGTTACTTGTCGCATGAATTGTTGCGTCTCCGTTTCTCCGTCTTGCTGCCATGCCAGTTCTGTCGTTGGTGCAGCATCCGTCCAGCAAGCCTACATTGAACATCTGCTGCCGCTTCCTAGGCGACTGTTCTTTTGTGGCCGTGCCGGTGACACAGCGACCAGGCGGGGGCCGCTTGTGGCGGCTGTGATGTGGTGGAAGCTGAAAAAGTCGCCAAACCTCGTCTTTCTGCATGCGGCCCGCGCATCAAGAGGCATTTGGGCGTCCACGAAGAAACAAAGACACAGCCAACCCCCGACATGCTGCCGGACATGTTTGGTATCATGAGTTTTGGGCTTCAGGTCTATGTGGAGGTGGCTTGTGTGATTCGGCTGCCAGGGCTAGGATGGAGCACAGTCAAACCTCAACAACCCATACCTTTTCTGCTTGCACTTGCTGGCACAGCCATCCACAGACTGCAGACTCTGTAGACCCTAAATGCTCGGGAGTTTTCGCCTTCGAACCATTGCGCTTTAGCTTCTAGCCAGCTAGGTCCGTACAGCGTGAAACTAAGGCTGCGCAGTAGAGGGTCAGAGGGCTTGGGCTTGGAGTCAAGGTTAAGAAGGTATGGGTGAAGCGTTACTGGAAACCTTAGCGACTTTAGCGTTTGTAGGGGTTAGGGTTTCGGGTTGAGCCTAAGATTCAGTTGTTTAGATGATGCTTTTCAACTATGTTCCCTTTCAACACCACATGGGCTCAAGTATTCTTTTCATCATGTTTACAGATCTCAGATGCCTGCTGTATCGAACTCGCGCAGACGTCCGGGAAAGGCTCTTAAAAGCCCAGTGCTTAAACCCGAACTCCTAGATCGAACCGAAGCTCCTCCAGGTGCGGGCTTCCTCCATGCCACTGTTCTACGCCCCCTTGCGATCGCTGCGGAGGGGCGCTGCCTCCGCCACAACTGGCACCAGGGCTCCCATCTTGAATGAGTGCTACAGAGAGTCCACAGCGAACGTTTAGGTGAAGGCGAGCGGCTTCTGAATCCTTTGGAGCACAAGGTGATGAATTCCAGGAGTGTATGTGTGTCATACACCGGCTACTTCAGGTTTGGTGCAGACCATGGCCTCTTTGACACACCCAAAAGCAGGGTTGCGAAACTGCTGAAAGTGTGTCAGCATCAAAGCAAGTGCCGAGATGGAACGAGCCCCCACAGGTATGATGACCCTTTGAAAGGGAGACCTCCAATTCAGAGGGGCTCCACATCTTCCTAGACGCTTTGACGGTAAGGGAAGGGATGAGGGATGAGCCCGAGTTTTGACAAAGGCGAAGCCTTTCACGCGCATCAAGCGCTTCAACGTCGCAGGCAGCGACCTCGGCCTAAGCCCAGATCGTTGCAAGTCTACAGGTACCTGAAGCCTTCTGAATCTGTCTCAAATCTTGACTGCCCGGAACTTTGGAACCCGCATTAAGCCCTAACCTCTACAGCCCTGTTTCCTTGAGTCCCTGAAGCTTAATATACATTGTAGCCTCGGCTCGGCTTCACGAGTCGGGGCAAGGCATGTTTTCAGATTTGGGGATTCGGGCTCATGTGGTTTGGGGGTTTGGGCGCTTGAAAACCCTCCCCAGCCAGGGCCAGGACAGGTCTGCTCCGATTCGATTTGGGGGGCTTTCGGCTCCTTTCTTGAGGCTCCTTTCTTAGAATGAGGCTGGCAGTCAAAACTGAGCCCCCAGTTCACCCAGACCGTCAAGCCGAGCCGAGGCTACAATGCATAGTGAGCTTCAGGGATGCAAGGATGCAGGGCTGTAGAGCTTCGGGCTTAATGCAGGGTCCAAAGTTCCGGGCAAACCCTTCAAGCTCCCATCCTCGGGTTCCGGGTGGTCGCCTACAGGAGATCCAAAGAACGAATTTGATGTCGTGCAGTCGGCGCCTCAATGTGGGGAAAACCCGAGATTAAGCAAAGCAGGACTAAAACCTAAACCCCAGGCAGCTTTAGCTCGCCTAGGCCAGGTTGAAGAGTACCCAAGCAGTGCAAGTCAAGTCCCGAGCCCCGAGCCTCGTGGCTAAAAGCCAAGCACCTTCTGCCTCTCCTACCGAACTAGGTTTTGGGGGGGCATCTTGAAGTATTTATAAACATAAAAAGGGACCCTAAGGAACAGTATTGGTTCAGGGTGTTCGGTTTGACAGCTTCGGTCTTCGGGTCTTGAGTTCCAGCTCTGAGAGTTTATGCCGATTCGGGGCTTTCTTCCGGTTGCGCAGAAAAAAAGCCACAAAACAATCCCCCCAGCCCTCGCCCGAAGTAGTAGCCCCTTGTTGAGAGCCTCGTTTTGGCACCCGCGGGATGGGGTTTCGGTCTCGGCTCATTTGAGGCTTCGGCTGTCAGGTTGCTTCCGGGATCGTAACTTCCTGGAAACACCAGAAATGCTGTCTTTCTCAAAGCCCAAGCCCGACAATGCCGGGTCCAGGATCCCGGACCAGAACATGACGCACTCTTGCTCAAACTACGTGTCGCGGCATGAACTTGAGCTGAGGCTCCAATTGGTCGTAGCTACACAGAGCTTGTTTCAACCTGAAGCGCTGAAGCAAGGTTCGCTTGGAAATGAGTGCATTGGGTCCAAGGGGATGTGGGCAGTGAGTCCACGTTCAATCAACATTGGCACTCCTCTGTGGCCTAGGCTTGGCGGGGCCCCGCTTTAAGCCTGAAGCTCTAAATCCCCAAACCCTCATCCAGTTTGGCCAGTTTGCGGGCTCCTGGATAATTGCAGGCACGCAGCCGGGTAAGCCTGTGCGGCAATTTGCAGCGTTTTGGTCTTCGATGATTGTCCGTCATGATGCAGGCCTCACAACTCGCAGTCTCAACTTCAAGCCCTCTCAGGCTTTAAATCTTTAAATGGCGTTTGCTAGGCCAAGGAAGCGGCACCAGGAGGGAAAGAGGTTCAGGGCTTGACTTGCGCAGTTCCCTCACAATTGCCGATATGTGTAGAACGAGGCTACATCTACGCAAAATCAGACCATCAGCAGAATTCCCGCTGTTTGCAACATGTTTGCGCTTCTTCCCCCGCAGTCGCTCAGGTGGACGATGGGACCACAGTTTTCAGCGAAGATGGCAAGCTTGTCCTGAAAGTGGCCTCGGCCTGCGCCGATGGGCGCTGCCTCAATTCCGGTCGGAGTCTCAGGGCAAGATGCTACTCAAGCTCTCCTTGGTCCTTTGCAATGATACTACATGACGTTCATCTGTGATGATCTTAAGAGCCCGGCAGTCGCACTAGCTTGAGGCTTGCGCCTTGAAGGCGCCGGGTTGAATCCTATAGCCTATGCGAGCCTATATCCTTATCCAGAGTCCATCTGAATTCCAATCCCCCCAGGCCGGTGTGCAGGGTGGCTTAAGAAAAGAAGCTTACACTCAGGGTCTATGGGTTCGTAGTCGGGGTCGGTGTCGTTTGCACGCTTCGGCGAGTGGCGCGCGGGGAACGGACAGATGGCACAACGCTTGCTTGTGTCCTTCATGTTGCAAGCCTGGCATGCGACGACATGGGGCCAACCAGGGGCTGGAGAAGCTGCGAAAGGGCAGCCTGTGTTGTCATGTTTCCACAGACATCTCAAGAAGCACTAACTGTCCTCACTGATTGCAGAGCTTTGGAATCCTCGAACCAGGAGGCTTTCACCACTCTAGGAGAGCGCACGGCGGCAACAGCTTCATTCAGACTGCCGGTTCGAGCGGTTTTCCTTCGTCGCCGTTTCTACAAGTTAAGACATTCTATGTCTGGGACGGTTCTCTCTTCTGGTAAAACCAAAACATCAGCAGCTTAGCCGCAGAGCTTGCGATCCTTCCGTCCCCGCCAGTTCCGAGAATGACGCGACTTCTTTCAGATCTGTATCCAGCAACTTGAAGTCCTCAAAGCAGGCCGAAGCCTCCCTTATCAACTCAATCCCAGTGCCCTGGCCTCAAGAAGTTATTCAGCCTTAAGCGGCAAGCCGGGCAACTAGCCGCCAAGCGAATGCCCTGGGACCGCGCCAGGTCGCGTCATGAGCAAAGATGCCTTCACCTATGGAAGCTTGGACTTCAAGTAATCATCCTGCGACTAGCAGTGGTGCTCGCAGTGCAAGGCAGCAGTAGCAGCACTGCGGTAACAGCCTTGACTATCTAGGAAGTATTAAGATGAGTAGAGGAAAGTTAAATACGGACCTGCATTGAACTCAATTCATGTGGAGATGGGGGGCTTGCTGTTTTGGATTCGTAGAGCCCTAAATACGCGACATTGCCGCCGGCCGTGCGTTTCTGGATCTAGGATGGTTCTGTTCGGGCTTGAACGGTCCAGTTCTTTGTCTGGGGAGCGCTGCGATGCTGCAGCTATGATTCGCGCAGCTGTATTGTCGATGCCTGAAAGCTATCTGAACACCCGATGGGTGTATGTATCTACTATGTATATGTATATGTACGAAAAGTATAACACACATGAATGTACACGTACATGTGTAAACACAGCAATCGTACATTCACACAGGTATAACGGAGACAAAGACTGTGACGTTGGCGCATGGCTGATAGCTCAAACTATGCCGAAGAGCAAGTCCAGAGTCAAATGTGTAAAGCACAAGGCCCAGTGCCCAAACTGAAGCATTCTGGCGTGGTAGTGGGTTTAGGAGTCGATAATCCGAAGAGCCCTGCAGCGATTGCATTCAAGCAGAAGGGATTGTGTAAAGTGTCGACAGCCACCTCGAACCGTTCAACCGAAGCCCCCTGAACCCTGCACGTTGTGTCCTCTACACACAGAAACCCTGCAAACAACCCAAGTCGCCAAAGGCATCTTCACCTTCTCCGCAAAAGTTCCGAAATGCCACAGTGTGTGGCCTGCCTTGCGACTTGGCTCTTCCGCAGCGAAGGCGAACACATTGCCAGGTTGAAGATTGAGAATGTCGGGTTCGGAAATTTGAACTTGAAGTAGCAGTAGCTTTTGTAATGTCACTGCTAGCTGGATACAGACTTACGCTCAAACCCCCAAGATGTCGAGCAGAGCTGGACAGGTGTCAGGCTTCGAGCTTCGGATGAAACGGTCCCTCGAGCAGCTGTGGATAAAACCTTTTTGGTTTGAACTGCACGGACGAGTCATGGCCTCCGCTCCACATGCTCCAATGAGAATTCGTAGACCGTGGGAAATATGAGACAAAAAGCATCCTAAATCCCCATGTTTCAATGCCAAAAGTGAGCAACATTGCAAGAGGAAGAGCCGGCACGAAGCGTAGAGGAAACCATGTCTTCCAACTCCTCCGAGGTGGCTCCTGCCAGGCAGCTCGAAAGGCAAGCTTTTGCAGGGTTCAGGGCCGTTTGGGTTAAGGCGGTTAAGGCGAAGGTCGGCGGGCATCGTATTTTTGAGGGGTCAAATTGGGCTGTCAGTTGCTCTGGTTGCACATCTGTCCTCATGCTTGCAGCGCCCCTTTCAAGGCTGCAATTATTGGGGTCAAAATTCAGGCATTGCTGTACTAGGGTCCTTGTGGGTCGTTGCCTTGAAACAGGCATGGTTTTCGGAAAGTTTGGCAGTGTGTCATTCATGAAAAAGCTTTGCTTGAAAAATCGGCGACAAGGGATGTGATGGCTGGTCATTCACACAAGAGTACCAGTTTTGGGTTTCACTGCCGCCCGACGAGGTCTGGAGAAGCACACTGCATGATCACATGATCACTGCCTTGATATACCCCGCCACCACGGCCTTGCTTGTGTACAGAATTGGGCGAAGTCGCAATTCAATGCCTTGGTGCTCAATTTCACCTCCCAGTCCTGGAGTGCTCGAAACCACAGGTGTTATCAAGAATTCGGTTTCCCTTCCCCATTGTGGCAAATATTCTAGCGATATTTTTTGGAATCAAGATGCTCAAAGCTACAATAGTTTGGAAGAAGTGCCAGGTGATGGCCGATATGGACCCTGGCCATGCAGTGGAGAGATCGACGTCCTGGTGCCTTGCTGCAGTGTCGGGCGTTTTACTGGAATTACCCAGATTTTCGAGCCACGCAAAACCAGACCTCAAGTCCGAAAATAAGACCCTACAAAACCTGACATTCAGGGTTTACGTCGCAGAAGAAGGACCTAAAGCCGTAAACCCCCAAATACACCGTGAGGCAATACGACCCTACGAGTGCAAGCAGTTTGTTCCTCGCGTTTTAGACGTTGCATACCTGCACGCGAGAAGGCCCTCACAGGCACTTCGAAGGGTAGCGGAAGCAAGCGTTAGAAGCAATCGGGTTTGAGGTTCCCCGGTTCGGGTTTGAAGAGTCCTAAACTGTAGCCTCCGTAGACTCTTCTCCCGGAGCCTTGATATGCCCCAGTGTTCGGCAATCTCAGATCCTGGTCGGGCTTTGGATTCCCAGGTTTCATCTAGGAGTCTTAGTAAGAACAGGGCCTCAAGAAGAACATGCTTCTGTGGTATATGGTGCATTAATTGAATAGGGACGGGGTCTAGAGTCTAGAGCGCTGAATTCGTGGCGCTTCGCAGAACCCAGTTTCTTGATCATGTGGACGTTAGGTTTAGGGTTTTCTGGTTGTGAGTGCGGGGAAGCTGTAGGGTTATGAGGAGTGTAACTGTGGGACTTCGAGTTTAGAGTCCGGTTTTGGATCGGCTCCCTGCAAATACGCATGTTTTGTTTCGAAGTGTGTGCGATACTGTTGAATTCTACGCTTCAACGCCCAGGTCCTGTAACCCGCTCCAGTCTTTTGGGGATCCCGCGTAGGTGAAGCCCAGACGTGGGCTGGCTTGTTGCTGAGGGTGGTTTCTTGGACACGAAGATCGAGCACCGAAAAGAGTCTTAAGGTTGGGACCCATTTTCCGAGGCCCAAATCCGAACAGACGACGACCTACATCTCTGGAAAATGGAAATCTCGAAAGTCAGGGTTTAGTGCCCGGGGGTTCGGACTTAGGGTTTAGGTGGCAGGCTGACATAAACGTTAATGCGGGTTGTGCGTCACCATTGCCACATTTAGAATGCGCATGTAACTTTGTCCAAAGTCGATGCAAAGCGGAGCTTTGGCAGGAGACTGTGAATGGTGATCCCCACGGTGCCTTCAACTTGGTCCCTTGCTGGCTCTGGCCGTACATTTTCTTGCTTGGTTTGTCTCGGTTTTTTCAGGAGCAATCTCAAACAATATGTGCTCGCGTACTTTTTTTTTTTATGAACTCCCCTGTCCGGCCAGTGGCCGTTGCTAGATGCTTTGAGATGCTTTGCAGCTTATGATGGCTGGTCAGTGCCGACTGTGATTCTGCATGATGCGGACGTGGTGACGATGATGATGATGGTGATGATGATGATGATGATGATACTCATACTCTGCGCACGGAAAGACACAGGCAGTAGTAGAATCCGCAGCTGCTGTTGTTATGGTTGTCGTCGTCGTGGTCATCGTAGTCGTCGCGAAAATTCTTTGTGTGGCCATGGCGATACGGTGGTGGCAACCAGTGTGACGAGCATAAGAACGACGATTGTGAATCTTACGATGCGAGCATAAGAACGGCGATATGAATCTCATAATATACAAGAAGTGGCTCCTCGAGCTCGTTGCCGTCGAACCTTTTATGGGCATCGGCAGGCTGAGTAATGTTTGTTTGCGTCGTTTAGCTGCCTTTTTGCTGTCGTTTTTGTACGGGTACATACTGTTGCGGCCACTTGATGGCAGTATATACTCACATACATACACACATACAT
>CAJNJA010006106.1:0-17164 GCA_905231915.1 Symbiodinium necroappetens
GTTTAAGGGTTTAGGGTTAGGCTTTAGGGTCTAGGGTTTAGGAGTTTAAGGGTTTAGGGGTTTAGGGTTTAAGGGTTTAGGAGTTTAGGGGTTTAGGGGTTTAAGGGTTTAGGGCTGTAGGGCTTTAGGGTTTCAGGTGTAGGAATTGGAGCCTTCCTACTCGAACCTAAGGCCTGGGAGCAACGCCCTGAGGATCAGATCCTCCTCCCCACGGTTTCGGGTCTGGGGTTTAGGGTTTAGGGTTTAGGATTTGGGGTTTAAGGTTTAGGGCTTAGGGATTAAGGCAATGATTAAGGTTTAGGGTTTAGGGGTTAGGGATTTAGGGTTTAGGGCTTAGCGTTTAGGGTTTCGGGCTTAGCGTTTAGGGTCTAGGGTTTAGGATTTAGGGTTAGGGTTCAGGGTTCAGGGTTCAGGGAAACTCACGGCCGCTGCAGTTCAAAGCACTAAAACGGGGTTCATGGATAGAGGGTCTTGGAGTGTTGGGCTTTAGGGCTTCAGGCCTTAGGGGCGTCGGGCTTTAGGGCTCAGGGTATTGGGGTTTGGGTTGCAGGTTTGGGGTTTCAGGCTGTCGGCTCTGACGTTCAAAGTCTCAGAAGCGCAACAGCCAACCCCAAGGGTCCCTGTGCCCCAAATAGTATATACCTCGGCGGTAATGTAGTCCCCATAGAGGTACTTTGGGGCCAAAGTATATACTACCCTAAGGGTCCAATGGACCTGATAATCATGTACTTGGGTTACGGATAGTAGTTTTGTAGGTGAGTGTTCAGAAGAGCATATGACTAGTAGGTAGGTACTTGGACCCTTAGGGTTAGGGCAAGCTCTACCCGAAATGGTTGACAGAGGCGACCTGGTGATTCCAGGGACTGTTTCCGGCGCCCAGAAGTAGTCAGGGAACGGTTGGGGTTCTGCATCTGCGAGAGATCCTCAGCTGCTCAGAACGAAGAATTCCTACGGTTGATGATGCAAATCCTGCATTACCCATAATAAGGAATATACCATAATTTCCATAGTTTAGGGTCCTTAAGGTAATGCAAGATTCATATCATCAACAGTAGGGATGGCCAACAACACCCAGAGAACCCAATACCCCTTAATTAAGGAATATACCTTAGATTATAGGGGCCTTAATATTATGATTTAAGGTATATTCCTTGACTAAGGGGGTATTGGGATCTCTGGGCATGCTCTTGTCCCCCAACTTTACTTTAAGGCAGCGATGGAAGTCAATCCTTTCAACTTTTCCGGGGGTTGCAGGCGAGGCGTGCAGCTTTGGGTTCTAGGGCTCTAGGGTTCTAGGGTTTCTTTTAAGGTGGACATGTGTGCACTCTCCGCTCCACTGCGCACTGACCGATTTCGGTCCTCCACAAAAGACGTTAACTATACCTCCAAAAAGAACACCCGGTTTAGGGTTTGGGGTTTAGGCAGCTTAGGGCTCAAGAAAAAGAGTTTTCAGACTGTGGGTAGGGGAACGGTAGCGCAGCACCCAAAACACTTACTTTTTCTTTATCGCTATTATGCTTACAAGTACTGCTCTTGCTCTTGTTTTTCATGGTGTTGTTACTTGGTTCAGGGTTCGGGGCTCAAAACTTAAGAACGCCATAGACATGGAATCCTGCACAACCACACCCGCGCCATAGGACAAGACCCAATGGTCAACCTCCAAAAAATCATCAAAGCGTGGCGTAAACCCTGCACAACGATGCCCGACGGCATTGATGCTCCCGTAGACGGCGATGGAAGATGTGAAGATAAAGCACTGGATGTGGTGTTTGATGGCCTGGCACTCTACGCCTACATCCAACCCTAAACCTTAAACCCTGAACCCTACACCCTAAAATCCTAGATCCTCAACCCTAAACCCTACACCCTAAAATCCTAAACCCTAAACCCTAAACCCTACACCCTAAAATCCTAAACCCTGAACCAGACCCCTGAAGCCGGAAACCGCTGCATCCACAACCCTGGATGCTATCTCTCCTTGCTCGAGATCCTGCGAGAAGCCTGGGCTGTTGATTGGAACATAAGCTTAGAAAGTTTAGGGTTTAGGGCTACCTTCTTCAATAACCGGGTCCCACACCGACCGAACTTTCTTAGGTAGACTACAAATATAAATATGCAACAAGTTTGAAATTCTGCCGCGAACTATCTCAGTAAAACTGCATGATCGATGATATATGATAAAGCTTGAAAGCTTCCAACACCAAGAATTGGGTTGCCATATGTTGAACCTGACAAAGCACTTCACGGCCAGCCACCCAAAAGCCATAAACTACACCCTCGAGGCCCACCCCGCCGGACTAAAGAACGGAACCCTAAACCCTGAGCTCAAAGTCACAGGGTTCCCAAGCAAAGAACAACAAACAAGAGGGGCACGAAGAACATAATATGACAAGCCTCTAACTGCTGAAGCCGAAAAAAGAACAATGCCGGACAAGCCTCAACACTAAACACTCAAACCCGAACCCCGAAAGCTTGAAACCTAGATCCTGAACCCCACAACCCGGTGAAACCCCCGTAATAGATCAAGATGATGTAGTGTGAGGTCTATGGCTTAAGAGTCTCTGGGCACATAAACCCCACAATGAAACAGCATATGAGGTAGCGGACTTAATAATTAGAACAGGCTTTTGGGTACGTTATGGTACAATTACAACAAGAACCCTAAGGAATAAGACTGGTAATCATTTAGGCTTCTGACGGCTTCTGTAATACTTTGATAAAGCACAGCACAAGCGAAACCATCGAAGCCTAAGCCCTAAACCCCTAAACCCTAAACCCCTAAACCCGAAACACCAAATCCTAGGCCATCGGCCCTGACCGGGCCTGGTTGAGGAGCTCCACCTCATCAGCAGCAGCACCAGGATCACAACAGAGTGGTTTCAGGTTTTAGGGTTTCGGAGTATGGGA
This sequence comes from Symbiodinium necroappetens, assembly GCA_905231915.1. Lineage (NCBI taxonomy): Eukaryota > Dinophyceae > Suessiales > Symbiodiniaceae > Symbiodinium > Symbiodinium necroappetens. Next base: position 2,908 of record CAJNJA010006106.1, read on the forward strand.
TTTTTTCCCTAAGGGCTCAGATACCCAAATAGTATATACTTGGGCGCCAAAGTACCCAAATAGGGACTACTGGCCGACCAAAGGCATGTGGGGATTCAGCGGTACATAGTTCAAGGGTTCTTATGCAAACGATCCTAGAATTGTCTGCGCTAGGGTCGCTTCATTTTGCGATGGGTTTGCACTTAGGGTCGCAAGCTTGCCGAGCGTGCACAGCTCCTGCAAGGATGCAACAGAAAGGCAACACATCCTGCTTTTGTGAGTGTTGGGCCCTACCCTAAACCCCTAAACCCTAAACCCCTAAACCCTAAACCCTGAACCCTAAACCCTAAACCCCAAAACCCGTAGCCCACTACCCTAAACCCGTAGCTCACCATCCCAAACTCAAGCAAAAAATCGAGGCCCCGGAATCCTCAACGACCTTCTACGGCAAGCCCTCAACCTTCAACCCTACACTCCTACATCCTTACCCTTAAACCCCCCAAACCCCTAAACCCCTAAACCCTAAACCACGAACCCCTACCAAAGGCTCCTAAGTAGTTCCTTTTTGTGGTATATATATTTAGAATCCTATAAGGTACTCCCAAAAAGGAACTACTAAGCAGCCTATGGGTAGACCCCCTGAACCCCTATAAGCCTAAACCTGAAACCTCAGACCGCTGAACCTGAAGCCCGAAACCTGAAGCCCCAAACTCCGCAACCCTCATCCCTCACTCGGAAGCCCTCCTAAGGCAGCAAACTCCAAAGTGCTACGGTTGATGGTATAAATCCTGCATTACCCACACTAAGGAATTTACCATAATTCCCATAGTTTAGGGTCCTTAAGGTAATGCAGGATTTATATCATCAACAGTATTAGGGCTTAGGGTCTAGGGTTTACCCCATGATCATAAAGGGCGCCCTCATGCTTTCGACAAAACCCGAATATCAACGCGTACCAACCTACACCCGAAATTTAGTCACTTGTGGAGCCCTGGTAGATCAACGCCCGTAATCAAGACAGGATCCCACTGTACCACAGGTAGCTGGGCTTTTGGAGCATTTTGCTGCAGCCAAGCAACGGATCCGACGAGATTGGTGCGGTAGTTGTAGGAACGAATGAAATGCGAAAGGCCTGCCGGGATGGCATGTGTCGGCTTTGGGAAACCCTAAACCTTATTCCCAAAACCAAAAACCCAAAACCCAAAGCCCTAAACCCTAAACCCTAAGCCCTAAACCCTAAGATTAATTTGAGGTGTCGGTAGCTAAAAGAAGGAATAACCCAGGAAGGCCTGCAAGGGTTGTAGAGGATATGCCTGAGACTGTTGGGCCCAATCCTAGGTATAAGGTAGGGTTTAGGGTTTAGGGTTTAGGGCTCTACTTTGGGTTTAGGGTTTAGGGGTTTAGGGTTTTCTAGCTTGGGATTCATAGACTTCCAGTTTATGCAGCGTACGGTTCACTGTGAGGGTGAGGGATTGAAGGATTTCTTCCCGTGGATTTACAGTTTCGGGTTCAGGGTTTTCGTTGTTTGTCGTCGTGATGGGCGGAGACATGGTATCCGGAGGGAGTAGGCCTTTTTAAGCGGCAACATCAGCACCTAAGGGCTCACAAACTGAATAATCTCGTACTCCCACAACACTATATAACCTAAAACGCCACGCAGGAACTGCCACACTACACACAAGTAAATCAGGGGCACTTTGCATGTAGACAGGTGTAGACCAATCCACATGTTTCCGTTTACATTATCTATGTTGGTTTCTATCTGTTATAAGTTATATCTACCTATATCTAGATAGACAGCGAGAAAGAAAGGAGAGTTGTCAGAGATCATACTGAAATCTCAGCCTTCGGCAGCGTAGGCCGCCAAATGGTAGACGAAGTTGATCTTGTGATCGCGAAAAATGGTCTCCAGAAGCTCCTCCGAAGAAGAGCATGCAAGTTGAGGCTCTTTGGGTGACTAAGGCCCTAGTGCCACACACTACGGTTGATGATATAAATCGTGCATTACCTTAAGGACCCTATACTTGAGGAATTATGGTATGTTCCTTCGTAAATATGCGCAATGCAGGACTTATATCCTCAAGCGTAGGCCCAAACCATAACCATTAGATTAGGGCTGTGGGCTGAAGAAGTTCATGTAGGTTGCGATTCACTCTAAACCCTATAAGCCTATAAACCCTAAACCCTTCGGTGCGTAAGGGCTTTTGAGTCTCCCTGGTCTTCCCGAAAACCCTAAGCCCAACACCACAAGCACAAAACCCTAGTCCCAAACCCCAATCCAAGAAATAGGGATGTAGGGGTTGAGGTATAGGGGTCAGGGCTTAGAGTTTAGAGGGGTTGATATACTACAGTTGATGATATAAGTCCTGCATCACCCATCATAAGGAATATACCGTAATTCCCACAGTTTAGGATGCTTAAGGTAGTGGCCAGGTAATAAAGCCTCTGAAAAAGCTTGCATAAATACGATCCTTTTAAGGCCCAACAAAAAATCTCAAATGAATCCCAAGCGTGTCCCTGCCCTATGCTCTAAACCATAAGCCTCTAGATCCTAAACACTAAAAACGTAAAGCGCTGAACCGAAACGCCTAAACCCACATCCGATAAACCCTACCCTGAGGGTCCTGACATCTTTGGGTGCCTCAAAACAAGGACTTCTGCGACCCCCCAAAACCAAGACCGCCAAGGGTTCGCCGTAGGCGGTTCCGGAAACCGCCCCAAGCTCACAAAGACACCAGGACCTTCAACCATAGACCGTAAGCCCGAAACCCTAAACCCTGCACCTTAAACTCTAAATCAAGTCGGTTTAGGGTTTTAGGGTTCATAAATCGAGCTCTAAAATCCCATAATAGCCCGAACACCAAAAACGGTTAATAGAAACCCTAAACCCTGACACCCTAAACCCCTGAACCCCTAAACCCATGAACCCTAAAACCCTAAAACCCTAAACCCCTAAACCCTAAAACCCTAAAACCTTAAAACCCTAAACCCTTAAACCCTAAAACCCTAAACCCATGAACCCTAAAACCCTAAAAAGCTCTAGGCTTTCTGCTCCGAGGCTCGGCATCTCGGATATCTCCTGGCAGAGCTGTGACAGGGGCTGTCAAGGGACTAAAGGAGAGACCTTTAAAGGGACCCTTGGGGTTATATAGGGTTTAGGGTTTAGGGGTTTAGGGCTTAAGGGTTTTAGGGTTTAGGGGTCTTAGGGTTTAGGCGGCTTTAAGAGACTATATAAGGGGTATATAAGGGTTATATAGGGCATTAGGATTAAGGGTCCCTTCTAGGGGTCCCTCCTATTGACCCTTAAGGCTGTTAGCCCAACGGGTCCTAAGTACCTAAACAGTCGGCTTGAGGTTTAGGGTTCAGGGCTTAGGATTTAGGGTTTAGGGTTTTGGGTTTAGGATTTAGGGTTTATCATATGAGTTTAGGGTTTTGGGTTTAGGGCTTAGGGTTTAGGATGGCCTTATAAATAGGACCCTAAATGGGAGCCTAGTTTAGAGAACTACCCAGGTCACCATGTGCGAAGGCCTTGTAGAGTAACAATCCCGAAGGGTCCTAAGCACCTCAGAAGTAGAATGTAGGGCTTCTAGAATATTAGTTGCTATATGAGTTTTGGGCAAGTTTCCGCCTCCATAAAGGTGCATAGGACCCCCCACTGACTTAGGGGTTTAGTGACGGGAGGGGGGGGTTCCTCGAACTGTAGTAGGAACTACTGTTCTCCCATAATAATAATCATAATAGTAGTAATAATAGTAATATAATAATAATTATAAGTATAATAAGACTAATGATATAATAATAACAACAACCAATAATAATAGTAAGAATAATGATGACAATAATAATAATAATGATAATAATAACAATAATAATAATGGCCTGCAGGTATGAGTCCTCAGGACCTACGAAACTAGAGGTTTAGGAAGGGGTTGCCAGAAGGACTCTTAAGTTCTATCAGGGTCCAGAAGACCGAAGAACGTGTGACAAGAGAGGAATTATTACAAAGTTGGGCCACTTTAGGGTTTAGGGTTTAGGGGTTTATGGTTTGGGGTGCCCTAAGGGTCCATGTACCGAAATAGTATATACTTGGGCCCTCCCCCCAAAAGAAAATAAGAGTACCACAAACAGGGACCACCTATAAGGCCATATCATATACTGTTTGGATACATGGACCTTTAGGGGTGTAGAGTTCTTAAACTTCCGATCCTTTGGGCTTATAGACCTGAAGCATCAAACCTTAATCTTTCGGGCCCAATATAGGGGCCTTATTGCTAGAATAGGGTTTTGGGGAAGCTTATACTAAAATAATAAGGAACCCCCCAAAATAGCATAAGTAATTCATTAAGGCCCCTTTCTTTTAAGCCCCGGATGCCTAGGCCCCACAGGAAGCTTAGGCTTTAGCCCTAAACACTAAGCCCTTTAAACCTTAAAACCGATAGAACCCTGAAAACTCTAGGCCCTAAACCCTTTAAGCCCCAATTAAAAGCCCAAAACCCTCCAAACCCTCTAAGCCCTAAAAACCCTTTAAACCCAAAAAACCGATTAATCCCCAAAAAACCGATTCAACCCTTTAAACCCTAAACCCTAAACCCTCAAAACCCTTTAATTACCACCTTGAAGCCTTGAAGCCCTCTAAACCCCAAAATGCCCCTAAACCCTTTAAACCCTAAGCCAGTAATTAGCCCACATTAGGGTTTTAGGGTTTAGCGTTTCGGGTTTGGGGTTTAAGGTCCTTGAATAAACGTCACGCCCGCAGGGATGTTCGACTCAAACCCGCCGGACAGGTCGTCCATGGCCTCGGGGAAAGGGCAACGACTTCGTTCGGCCTTGGGGGTTTGATGGCTTAGGGTTTACAGTAGGATTTAGGGTCTAGGGTTTAGGGCTTAGGGTTTAAGGCTGTAGGGTTTAGGGCTTATAGGTTTAGGGTTTAGGGCTTAGGGTTTAAGGTTTAGGGTTTAAGGGTTAGGGTTTAGGCTTAGGGCTTTCGGGTGGGCTTTGGGCTTAAAGTTTCGAGGCTTTGGACGTTTTCGGGAGTTCTGGGAGTAGGGTTTCGGGCGTACAGCGCGAGGCCCTGAGGCGAAAGCGGATCATAGGTACTCCGGCAAGGGTTTAGGGCTTAGGGCTCATAGGGTTTATAGGGTTTAGGGTCTAGGGCTTATAGGGCTTAGGGGTTGAGGAGTTTAGGGTTTAGGCTTTAGGGTCCTGTGCTCTGGAACCAATGCCAGCAGCTTCGAACAAAGTGGACGGAGAGATACGTTATATAGACAACAGGTAGACAGACAGACAGCCAGCCAGCCAGACAGACAAGAAACAAAATAGATAGACTTAAGATCGCCCTAAACCCTAAACCCCAAACCCCAACCCTGTAGACCGACAGACACACCAATAGACAAGCTGGAGATCCCGCAAACTACCAAGTCGACACAGAAGATCTCTAGGGTACCAATATATACCCTCAACCCTCAACCCTAAACCCTCAACCCTAAACCCTAAACCCTCAACTTCCTAAATTCCTAAACCCTCAACCCTAAACCCTCAACCCTAAACCCTTTCAGTACACCCTGCCTCAGATCACTCCCCTCAGGCAAATCCGCGACCGCATGAAGGGCAGACTGTGGGATCAGGGCGAAGTTCAAGGGCTTATAACTGGCTTAAGCTCTAGTTTAAGGTTCAGGGCTTAGAGGGTTTAGGGTTTTGAGAGTTTTATGAGCTGTAAGGGTTTACGATTTTAGGGTCCAGGGTTTAAGGTTTAGGGTTTAAGGTCTAGGGTTTAGGGCTTAGGGTGTCCTGCTAAGCCCTAGACATGTGACTCAAGAGTGCGAGAGCCTAACCGTGCGAAAGACCCAAACCCTATGGATCCATGTACCCAAATAGTATATGCTTGGGCCCCAAAGTACCCAAATAGGGACTACATTAAGGCCAAAGTATATCTACTTGGGTACATGGACCCTTAGGGAAAGAGAACATGACCAATCCGAGGCACTAAAACCGTCATACCCAGGTCTCGGCAGTGCCTCGGTGTTGTGTTGGGTGGAGAGGGCTCTTCAGAGGGTTTTGCTTCAGTCTGCTGCTCGTTTAAGCAGAGCTTGCCACTTCCATCCATGCTTCCAGAAATGACAGAAATGGATTTCTACCCTCAGCTCTGAAGCCTAAACCCTTTTTTGAAGGGGCGGGTGGGCGGTCTAGCAGTCTCGAACTCTCGAGTACTGCTTTAAGGGAACCGTTAAGATGTTTTCAAGATGCCTAGCACACCCTTGAGGCACCCTCCCTGAAAGATCCTAAGTCCTAAAAAAGTCAAGGCTTGAGCTAGCATAGTTTAGGGTTTAGGGTCCATAGTACCTGCAAATTTCAAAGAACCGGACAAAGTAGCACTCTGGTCCTGAACAGTGGGTATCCTAGGGTGGTAGTCTGCTTATCTAGGCAACATGCGCGAAAGGCATTCGCAAAAAAAAAGAGGATCCTTACACTGTCGTGGCGCTAAACTCTCAATCCTAAACCCTCCTACATTCCAAGCCCTAAGGCATGCATGATTCTTGCGCGTAAGCTAGTATCGTGGCCTTAATACTTCGTACAGGGTTTGGGGTACACGGTTTAAAGTTTAGGGTTTTGGGTCACTATGCAAAATTGGCAATTATTCAGGATTGTAGAGCAGCCCTAAGCACTCAGAGCCCACACTAGAAAAAGGCGGGCACAACGCCTTCCTGCTGACAAGTAGCCGGGCTACATGGCTCCCGATGAAGCCTGCTGCCCCAGTGACCTTGTTTCGGCACAGCAATCCCCCCAACACCCTAAACCCTAAACCCTAAAACCCTAAACTCTAAATTAAAGCAAACCAGGGTTCGGAATCTCCTGAGGTGGTGTCTGCGCCGTCGTAAGCGTTCAGCGCCCCCAAAAGAGTTGGGATGCGTGGGGTAGACTGGGGCTTGTCTCGCAGAGCTCCGGATGTAGTTAGGGGCTTGTCAGTTTTTTGAATGTTAGGACTCGGATTATCGCTCGAATTAATCTGGGTTCTTGTTAAGGGATTAAATTTAAGCTGCCATATAAAGAAACCATATCGCCATATTGTTTACTACAGATCCCCATTATGGTAGCTTAATTACATTAAATCCCTCAGCAAGAACCCAGTTATACAACGGGGGGTGAATCAAGACTCTAGATCATGTCCTGAACCCTCTACCGTTTGAGTTTCAAGCAACTGCACCTCCCTGGCTTTGCATTCAAAACTTGCCGATCTACCCTAAACCCTATAAGCCCTAGACCTATAACATTATCCTGGTAACCCTAAACCCTAAACCCTAAACCCTATAAGCCCTAAACCTATAACATTATCCTGGTAACCCTAAACCCTAAACCCTAAACCGAATTATCCTCAACCGACTGCAGGGCTGTAGGAAAGAAGCCCGCAACCCCAAAAGATGCCTTTTCCTAAGTTCGGCAACTGCCGAAACTGTAGTTTCGGGTTCAGGGTGTACTGCCTCTCATCAGGCACCGAGGCCCCAGAGAAAGGAGCTGAAGCGTTACAGCATTGCGCTTCTCGTTGGCCAGGCTTAGTGGTTTAGGGTTTTAGGGTTTAGGGTTTAGGTTCTTAATTTAGATATACACTAGAAACTGAACGGTACAAGTGCACACGTGTAATAAGGCTTATGGAACACTGTTCCTGAAAACCCAACAGCCCCAACCGTGAACTTGAAAATCTTAGACTTCATAGCCCTGAACCTGTATTACCCTGAGGCTCCTAATAAGAGGGTCATGGGCTTTGTGGGGGAGGGTTTGGGGCTTTGGGGGCTAAGGTTTGGGATCTCACTACAATCGTCCAGGAGCCTTGGGGGCAACCGAAACTTCAAGGCCATTGCAGCAGCACCCGATCGAAGTCTCACTCTTTCCATCCCAGACCCCCAGAATCACAGCGAACACGAGGGTGCGTATGTTCTTTACTTCTACCCTGCCTAAACCCCGAAATGCCCTAAACCCTAAACCCCTAAACCCCTAAACGCTAAACCCCTAAACCCCTAAACCCCTAAACCTTGAACCTTAAAAGCCCCAGGCCCCTCTTGACTCCAGAACACGTGGAGTATCCTTCAACAGTACAGCTGGGGCCTATAATGTAGGGGCCTTATAGGAATGGGGCTTTGGGGTATATTGTCATATAATTACAAGAAGGAACCCCCAAAAGCATGGGTAATTAGTTAGGCTTCTATATTTAACACCCTGTGAGCACCCAAAAAGCCCTTAGTATAGTTCTCTAAGTTAGGGTCCCAAACATAGTACGGCACCCTTATCAACAAGGATCCTGAAAGGGACCCTATTTTCGACAGCTTCCCATTGCCATATACCCTAACCCCTAAACCCTAAACCCCAAACCCCCAAACCCCCATACCCTAACCCCTAAACCCTAAACCGGAAACCCTAAAACGCCCAAACCCCAAACCCCCAAACCCCCCAAACCCTAACCCCTAAACCATCGCAAAGGTGCCAAGGCGGTTTGGCCCTGCGCTGCAGACCGCTCCTCGGGAAAGCATCAAGCACGGCGCGCTAAAAGGCAGAGTCGAGTCGTTTGGGGTTTGGGGTTTAGGGTTTAGGGTTGAGGGTGTAGGGTGGTTTAGGGTTTAGGGTTAGAGGCTTGAAGGGTGGTTTGGTTATGGCTTTGGTTTTGGTTTGGTTTTGGTTTTGGCTTGTTTGGTTTAGGGTTTAAGGTTTAGGGTTTAGATGGGCTCTTAAGGGCCCTTGAAGGTGTTTATGATACTTCTTGGAGCCGTCCGAAAACCTCAGACCCTACCCTCTTTAAAAGAGCCCTTATGGTCCTTAATAGTGGGTATTTAGGGTATAATAGAGAGTTGTTGGGGGGTGCTGGCGGCCTCCAGCCCCCTCTGACCCCCAACGCCTTAAGTTCTCTAAAGGGTTGAGTTCGGGATATATTGGCTGTTGACAAGAAGGTTTAGGGCTTTTAGGGCTTTTAGGGATTTAGGGGTTTAGGGAACACAGGGTGTGGGGTTTGGAATGCTTCATGAACACGGGATGCTGGCGGAAGAGGTGGGATGGCTATGTTTGGGTAGTTATCTAAGTTAGGGTCCCTTTTTGGGGTTCCTTTTTATGAGGGTGCCGTACTATATTGGGGACCTAAAAAGAGACCTTAATTTAGAGAACTACGCACTCCCTGTCAGCCTTGCCCAAGAAAGTCAAGACCTCCTGATCAAAGCCTTTGGGGGCTCTTTTGTGGCATCCGACATGCTGTTGGTTCAGGGTCCCAGAGCTGCGAATCTGTGGGATCCCGTGGGTCAAACATACCAAAACCCAAATCCTGAACCGTCGAGCCGACAGGCTATAAACTTTATTTGGACCCTCCAGAACCTGCCCTTTTAGGGTTCCTTGTTTCTGATGTCTGTATATGAGTCCTTAAAACGGCAGGTTTTTGGGGGTTGAGGGTACAGCCCAAACGGCAAACCTTGAACATGAAGCCTTGTTCAATATAGACGCCTGAATAATTGGAACTACTATGCCTGGGGTTCCTGTTTACAGTAGAATACCCTAAACCCTAAACCCTAAACCCCTAAACCCTAAACCCTAAACCCTAAACCCTAAACCGAAGCCCCACTCTAACTGTCCAGGCCGCTCCAGTATAGAACCTCAGCGCAGTATCCCTTTCTGAACCCTACACCCCTAAATCCTAAACCCTAATTAAACCCGAAACCGTTATATTGTATAAACCCTAAACCACTAAATCCTGAACCCTAAACCGTTATATATTGAACCCTTTAAAGGAACACTGCTCTAATCACTAGCGCCCCTTCTGTACCCTTTTTTGAGAAACCCGGAGGGCTTCCCGATGTCTAGGGTTGAGGGTTGAGGGTTTAGGGTTGAGGAATTTAGGGTTTAGGGATTTAGGGATTTAGGGATATAGGGTTTAGGGTTTAGGGTTTAGGGATTTAGGGTTTAGGGTTGAGGGTTTAGGGTTGAGGGTTTAGGGCTTCGCAGGGCTTAGGGTTTCTTCTTCTTCTGGCCAACCTCGAATCCAAAGTGGATGCCGGCAGACAAAAACATGCCATCCCAAAACCCTGCAGTTTCAGTCCGGGCACTGAGGCAGGGAAGTGGAGGGAAGGGAGCACATCGGATCTTGGCGTCACCAAAGGCAGCACCACCTCAAGATGCATTTTTTGGTGGATCTCTTGAAGTTTTCAATGACAATTAGTTGTCGGGAGTCTATGGGGTTTTGAGTGATTTCTGTAGGGCGCCTTAAGGGCTTTAATGTTTGTCTCTGCTTTTCGGAACCTCCCTAAACCCTAAAAACCCTAAACCCTAAAACCCCTCAAAACCCTAAAAACCCGAAAAACCCACCAAAACCCGAAAACACCCTTAAACCCTAAAAACTCTAAAAACCCCTAAAACCCTAAACCCCTAAAAACCCCTAAACCCTAAACTAAGAGAATCTTCTTGGGATCTTTGGGGTCTCCGAATCCCTGTTTGAGGGCACCAGGCATGCGGTTGATGTCATACATCCTGCACCTTAGGGGTTTAGGGTTTTCGGGTTTAGACTTTAGGGTTTAAGGGTTTAGGGCTTTAGGGCTTTAGGGTTTAGGGCTTTAGGGTTTTAGGGTTTAGGGCATATATCCTGCATTACCTTAAGGACCCTAGACTATGGAAATTATGGTATTCCATATTCTGGGGTACTGCAGGATTTATATCATCAACCGTATTCTGGGGATTTGCGGGTTACAACTTCGATATCTGTATAGTTCTTCAAATTAGGGTCCCTTTCTAGGTCCCCAAATTAGTACGTCACGCTTATAAGCGGCACCCTAAACGGGATTTGGAGAACTACCCGTATGATTCCAGGGTTTAGGGTGTCCGGTTCAGGATTTAAGGTTAGGTGTGCTATGGGGGTTGAGGCTTTGCAGAAACAGATCTTCGCCACCCCTCAAAGCCTAAAGCCTCAACCCTACAACTGACGAAAGACGATATCTGAAGCTGCCTCCTCAGGGCGTAAGGTTTAGGGTTTAGCGGTTAGGGCTTGGGGCGAAGATTTTACAGCTTGGAACGCCGTCATTTTTGCAGCCTCGCAGCTGCTGCAATTGAAACCCAACCAAGGCGAAGGAAACAAGGATCGCGAAATGCAACTTATAACTTCTAGATAGAGGTACCCTTGAATACATCCCCTAAACTAGCTGTACACACTGTGGGTTACAAGTAAGATCACGACCTACTTGCTAATTAAGTCCACTGGCCCTCCAAGTCCATCCCCTCCACGCCCAAGGAACGAGAAGACATCGCAGCGTGCACGCAGTAATCATCACAGCAGCGGCTGCAGAATTGGCTGTCCATCGCAGTAGCTGCAGAAGCTGTGAACCATCAACCCCCAACTCCGCATCCTGAAACCTAACCTTCTATCCCAAACCCATACCCTAAGGGTCCATGTACCCAAATAGTATATACCTTGGCCCCAAAGTACCCAAACAGCAACTACTTTAGGGATGAAGCATGTCAATTTGGGTACATGGATCCTTAAAAATACGGTACACCCTGGGAAGTATCACAAACCAGTGCAAGGGTGCTGGCTCTTTCGAGCTTCCAGCCCTCTGAAGCTTATCTTAGACTACCAAACCCTACTTTTTTGTAGGTTCTTATACAAAATCCTGATATGGAATTTACAGGGACCCTACAAAGAAATAGGTTTTGGTAGTTTAAGGTATATCTGTTGTGTTACTTGGGGTAGTTCTCTAAATAGGGATCCGTCTAGGTCCCCAATATAGGGTACGGCACCCTTATAAACAAAGACCCTCTACTTGAAGAGTCTTCAAGGTGTCGTGTCTAGTCTTGTTGAAGCTTCTTGCTTATGTAACATCGGCCACTGAATCTTGAGCTGCTGAGCTGCGCAGGGTAACGGTGCAAGCGTGACGGGCGGCTGGCATTGGGCGGCGCTTTCAAAGGAACAAGAACACAACTGATCTCTGCCTTCCGAGGAAAGCCAGTGACCCCAAACCGAAAACAACCAAAACAAGACGAACCTTTGCCAAAGGATCGTTGCAATCCTAGACGGGTTTAGCATGGACGGTCCTCATGTAGGGTGTTGGGCTAGGGCTGTGGGCTTCCTGATCAAAACCCGAAATCCCGAAGCCCTGTGCGAAGCCCCAACTAATTACCTTTTGCTATTTGCCAGGGCTTCTTGCGCCCAACAAAGATTCAAACCCTAAACCCTAAACCCTACAAGCTGACTAGAACATTGACCTCGAGCCCCCAGCAAATCACTTACCAGCTTGCTTTCTACGTTTCCTTTTTAAGGAATCATGGGACAAACATAAAGTAATTATACTTATAATTAATTATAGCCCTAACTGAGGTAGTTATATCCTGACTTACTTACTCCCATGATGCTTCAAGAAAGCCCTACACCCTAAGCCCTAAGCCCGAATCCCTGAGCCCTAAACCCTAAACCCGGTTTAGGGCTTAGGGGTTTAGGGTTTGGGGCTTTAGGGGTTCCGAACCCTTATAGGCACATCACATCTACGGCGACTTCCGGCGCACCAGGAGGCGGCAAGGCAAGTCGACAACTCCTTCGCAGTCAACCTGAGCCGTGCACTCAACCGGGCTCCTACCTTACGTATGTCGCCACTGTAGTTCCTTTTTTAGTTCAGGGTTTAGGGCCCCCAAGTACCCTTTAATAGAGCCCTTATGGGCCTCAATAGTGGGTATTTAAGGTACAATAGAGGGTAGTTGGGGGGGTGCTGGTTAACCCTAAACCCAAACCCTGAAGCCTGAAGGCTACACTTCATACCACAAACCCCAAAACCTAATCCTTGAGAAGGGCCCCGGCTGTTCTTGACGGTTCGTAGCAAGCTAAGTCGTCGGTACGGAATCGCTTGCCTAGAGGGTCCGTACACACTATCAGTATGGAAGTAGGTCGGGTCCAACTCCATAACGGCAGTGTATATGGATACTTCTCCAAATTGCGGCCCCTTTCTATTTCCCTAATATAGTACGGCACCCTGATAAAAATGACCATAAACGGGACCCTAGTTTAGAGAACTACCCAGATATGGACCCTCTGGGTCAGACTTATCAGGCTTCCAAAGGGTTCTATCAGTCTTTCGAAGGTTTTAGGGGTTAGGGTTTAGGGAGATGAACCCTAAACCCTGCACCCCAAAACCGTGGCTCATTCTCGTTGAGGCCTCCGAAATCCCTAAACCCTGGACCCCCGAAGGTGTCTCTAGGCTCTTGAATTCGAAGGAGCTTGAACCCTCTGGTTTCGGGGAGAGGGTACCCTAAACCCTAAACCCTAAACCCAAAACCCAAAACCCTAAACCCAAAACCCTGAACCCTCTGGGTTTCGGGGAGAGGGTTTGGAAATTTTTGGGGGCTTGAGGAGACCAGGGTATGGGGCTTGGGCTTTAAGGTTAGGGCTCAGGGATTTGGGGTGGAGGGTTGTGGGATGAGGGTTTCGGGCTTTGGAACTTCGGGTTTGGGGGGCAGCATGGTTTGGGACTTAGGGCGCAGGGTTTGGCGTCTAGGGTTGGGGATTGAGGCTTTGCAGACAGAGTGCCGCAGAAGTCGAGCAAGTAGGATCACCTACTTATGCTGCCTGCCACGCCCTAGACCTTGCCGGTTATTGTGGGCAGTGATAGAACAAGCCGTCTCTAGAATCCCCTAAGAAAGTCTTACACAGCCGTCCCCAGAAGCCCCTTATGAAACTACGACCAAAACCCCTACTAAGCCCTACTAGAAACCCTTATACAACCGTAGAAACCCTCATACAACCGTATAAAGCACCAAAAACCTTCTGAAACTCGTATTACATTGTCCCACAAAAAACCTTATAACACCCGTATGATCACACCGCTAGAAACCCTGATGAGACACGAACGAAACCAATATAAAACCATACAACACCCTCAACCCTTGTACAACTATGTTGTAAAACCGAAAACTATAAATCTTACAGCACTTCTGATGTTCGGCCAGAGCACTCGCCGAGCTCGACACATCCGAAACTTTTCGGAGCACCCTGGACTTGCGAGGCTTCACCAGACTACATAATCTAGCGGGGCCTTCCTTGAAAGGGTTCCTTACCGGGTTCCTTTAAAGGGAGCTCCTTTGGGCTTTATCAGAACCTTGCCACTTAAAAATAAGGCTTGGGAAGGTATGTTGCAGTAGATTTGTACACAGGAAATATACCCTAAACCCTACACCCCTAAACACTAACGTTACTGGTTCGGGACACTGCGTTTGGGGTTGAGATCCGGGACCCTAAGCCCCAACTACAAACCTGAACCCCCCCCCCCAAAAAAAA
>CAJNJA010006107.1:0-16195 GCA_905231915.1 Symbiodinium necroappetens
ACTACGACGACGACGAGGAGGAGGAGGACGACGACGACACCGACGACGATTGACGACGACGACGACGACGACGACGAACAGCAGCATCAGGAGTAGCAGTAGTCGTCGCCGTCGTCGTCGTCGCAGTTAATGCTAGCCGTGACGTAGCAGTACGAACAGTAGCAGCAGCGGCGATAGCAATTACTTGCGCAAGCGTGCACAAGTTAAGAGTTCCGCGAATGGGTTCGTGGGCTGAGCGCCTGGTATTGAAATTGAGGTTTCATGGCACGGGCTCTGGATTTACAACGATTTAGGATCTCGGGGTTGGGAGACTCTTTCTACTTCAACACAAGTCATAATGTCAATGTTAGTAGGTAGCACCCGCACCTGTCTCCTCCCTGCGTTCTTTTCTTCTGCCTTCCAGGTTTGCTGCTTCGCGAATTAGGCGTGGCTGCCGGGGCGATGAAAGGGGTTCGGGTCTCGGAGCCTGTTGCCTACTCTACTTTGCGCCGCAACCGTGTTCGAAATAGCAACGCCGCTATAGTACACCCTGAGGCCAAGTATCCGAGCTACAATTCCAATGTTTTCCAGGGGTATCAAACACTCTGGCGAAAGAAGGGGGGATCACCTGACTTCCGGTACACCCTCTAAATCCAAAGCCCTGTTTCTCTGCCCCTCACTCCCTGCAACTGCAAGTTTGTGAAGTCCTTGCCTACTATACGGGCTGGCATATTTGGCGATGGGATCCCATGATAGTCCCCATGCCCGAATGAATCCTGGTTCTAATCGTTAACGCAATTGAATTGTCCTAAACCCTGAACCCCAGACATTAGCTAAATTTTTAAAATGCTGTTGATGATAGAAATCCTGACTTACCTTAACGGCCCTAAACTATGGGAATTGTGGCACATTCCTTATTATGGGTGATGCAGGATATTTATATATCATCAACCGTATTAGCTATATCGGCTCTTCAGTTGGTGGGTTTAGGGTGTAGGGTTTAGGGTTTCGGGCAGGATTTATATATCATCAGCCGTATTAGCTATATGGGAGGTGCCTCCGTGCCCGAGTTGGGGCTGGCAGACCTGGCTGCCCTGAAGTCTCCTGGCTGCCATGACGGGCTTTAGGGCTTAGGGTAGAGGATCAACGGACTTAGTAAAATGGCTTCCTAAACCCTAACCCTAAACCCTAAACCCTAAACCCTAAACCCTAAACCCTAAGCCCTAAACCCTAACCCTAAACCCTTTGAGTCCTCAGAAGGTTCCTTCAAGGTTCAGGGGTCTTTCAGGGAAGTTGGAGACTGGTTCAAGGACCAGCGGGCCTGGCAGGTATGGCTAACTGTATCTCAAGGAGGAGTGTGGTCTCCTTATTACTCTACTTGCTATGTCCCCGGATCCTTTATGCCAGGTTCCCAAGCACTAAGGTAATTGCCTGGGTTTAGGATGGTTTAGGGCGGTGGTTGTGTAGGCATAGTGTTTCAACTCACCAGTTTACAAACAGAGCTGAACTCTGGCGACCCGGTGCTATCAGGGCTAGGTAAGAGGAGGATTGTGCATGCTTCTTCGAATGTTTCGTCACTGAAGCTCTCAAACCTTCACTATGGATCTGTGGACCGCTCCTCTGCATTAGTAGTGGCTACATGATACATGTTGACACCACATGGCCCAACTAAGCCTTCGATTACATCCTCTGGCCCAGAGCCCGAAACTCGAAAGATCAAACTAGACCCTAAACCCTTAAACCCTCAGAAGCCTAAAGCCCCTCCCTCCCCCCCCCCACCAGCCGGCAGCCCCGCCACCCGTGACCCGATCTCTAAACCCTAAGCCTCAAACTTAGATAGCCAGGATTCCCTAAACCCTAAATCCTAAACCTCTGAACCCCTAAGCCCTAACCCCTAAACCCTGAACCCCTAAAACCCCTAAACCCTGAACCCCTAAACCCTAAGCCCTAACCCTAAACCCTAAGACCTAAGCCCTAAACCCTTAGCCCGGTTATTCACGAAGCGAGGAAGGAGACCCTCCCAAACCCCCCCGGAGTGCCGAGTCCAGACGCCAGGCCGAGCCTTGCGAAGGGCTTGCAGGAGCTATCACCAGGATTTTTTCGGGTTTAGGGTTTCCCTTTTTAGGGTCCTTGTAAGGTTTCGGTTTTTAGGGTTTAGGCAATTTAGGGTTTAGGGTAGTTCCCTAAGCAGGGTTTATGGTTTAGGGTTTAGGGTAGTTTTCGAAATAAGGGTCCCTTTTAGGGTCCTCTTTGATACAGGTGTAGGGGTTTAGGGTTTAGGGTATCCTTTTTGATACAGGTGCCGTACTAGGGTTTAGGGTTTTAGGGTTGAGGGTTTAGGGTTTGGGGGTTTGGGGCTTTAGGGTTTGGGTTGAGGGGTTTAGGGTTTAGGGTAGTTCTCTAAATGAGGGTCCCTTTTAGGGTCCTTTTTGATAAAGGTGCCGTACTAGGGTATCGGGGTTTAGGGTTTAGGGTTTAGGTTTTTAGGGTTTGGGTTGAGGGTTTAGGGTTTAGGGGTTACGTAGTGTTTGGTTTAGGGGTCTGGAGGTAGTATAAAGGGTTCCATAAGGCTTTGGTGCATTGTTTGTGTACAGGCGAATGCACCTACGACAACGACTGCGACTACAATGCCTGCGAAAAATAGAAAATTCAACATTCGAAGTTTAGAGTTTTCGCTTTTTTTGAAACGAAACCAACAAGAATTAGTTCGACTATTCAAAAAATCCAAATTTCAATATTCGAAGTTTCAAGTTTTCGCGTTTTTTCGTTGAAACGAAACAAAGCAAGCATCAAAGACATCTGTTTTTCATTTTTTTGTGTTTGGCTGACACCTAATTTGCGATTTTTCGACGAAACCAAACAAACATTATGCGATAGCTCAAAATGTCGACAATTCAACAACTCGAATTTTTTGCTGAGACGAAACAAAGCAGACAAGTTATACAATTCAAGTTTCCCAGCAGGTAGCCTGAATAATTGATACTAGTTGAGGGTTTGGGGGTTTAAGGTTCTCCGGTTGGGTTCCTCCTAGTCAGTGTACCAACGCCCTCTTCATTCTATTCAGGCCGCTGCATTACAGTACAGCGTTTTAGTGTTTAGTGTAGCCTGACAAGCCCGACCCGCCACGGATCCTGAACCTTGAGCCACCAAAGGCCCACCCCAAAGCACTTGAAACCTATAGACCCTCGATCTACAACGCTTCGACCCGTCTTCATCATTTCCTAGACCCTAAACCCCAAACCCCTAAACCCAAAACCCAAACCCTGAAACCCGAAACCCTAAAGCCCGAACCCCAAACCCCTAAACCCCTAAGCCCTAAACCCCTAAACCCTGAACCCAAAACCCTAAACCCTAAACCCTAAAAGGCCCTAAACCTTCGCAGCCTTCATCCCGAAGACTTTCGGCAGCCCAAAGCCCCAAACCCTAAGCCCTTAAGCCCTGCTTAGAATAGGGTTCCTTTAAAAGGTTCCTTAAAAAGGGATACTATAAGGGGTTACTATAGGGGTTCTATAATAATAAGGACCTTAGTGATTAGAATAGGGTTTACGCCCTCAAACATTCGGCCTTAAGCCTTCCACGACATGTACAGGTGGGTAGTTACCGTTACCCAAACTCCCCACCTGGAGTTTCCTTTAATTAAGCCTCCCCAGGAGCTGATTGACTACGAAGGCCTCGATGTTGCCGAGGTCAGGGAAACGCTGCCCGCTGTTGAGATACAGGGGCCTTAGAAAAAAGATGATAAGGTTCCTGTAAGGCTGCCATAGGGGTTACGATAAGAGTTCTAGTGTAGGGGCCTCCATAAGTAGAAGAGGTTGCTGAAGTTGGGTGTACTATAGATACAAGAAGGAGTCTTCAGAGTTTTGTTAAAGAGTATTCAGGCTTCTAAACCCTAAACCCTAGACCCTAAACCCTAAATCCTAAACCCTAAACCCTAAACCCTAGATCCTAAACCCAAAGCCCTAGACCCTAAACCCGAAATCCTAAACCGTAAGCCCTAAATCCTAAACGCTAAATCCTAAACCCTAGACCCTACACCCTATAAGGTTGAACTTCACATGCAGGTCTTTCCGCTGGATTGGCCGCGCAGCCACGAGCTGAAGCCCGAGAACCGCGCAGAGTACGCCACTCGCCCAAGAGTTTAGGGTTTAGGGTTTCCCCCAAGAGCACAGCTAGTTCTATGTAGCTGTGTTTGTATATGGTTTAGGGTTTAGGGTATATGTAATATGGTGCGCGCGCGCGGGTGTGTGTGTGTGTGTGTTTGTGTGTGTGTGTGCATGTGCGTAGCTGTGCATGCATATGTAGATGTAGATGCAGATGCAGATGTAGATGTATATGTCTGTGTATGTGTACAGGTATATGTAAACACACACACATACGTATACATATATATATATACTTGCAAACTTCTATCTATAGTTACATATATATTTTTCTATAGAGGTGTGCATGTATGTATATATATATATATGTATATGTATGTTTGTATGAATGAATGTATGCATGCATGCATGTATGTATATATATATATATGGATATACACATATGAATGTGCGTATGTATGTATGTATGTATGTATGTATGTATGTATATATATATATGTATGTATGTGTATATACTTGCATACATGTATCTATATATATATATAATTTTGTGTGTATATATACGCATGTGTATATGTGTTTTGTACCTATGTACATATGTTTTTACATGTACATGATTAAATAAGTACAGAAATAAGCATTTAAAAAGAGAGCAAATAAATTAATAGCTATATGGATAAATAACTACATGTCCAAAACATTCTCTGTATATATATATGTACATACACATGATTGTTTTGGTTTATGTATTCAAAATCTATGTATGTACATGTATGCACGGTCTATGTGTATTGTGTATGACATATGGTGTATTGTGTACGCATATGTATATGTACATGAGTACATACATATATATATATATAAGCATATTGTATGTTAATGCCTACGCACATGTATTTGTATGTGTATGTCTGGATATGTAGGTTGATATTGGGGTGCTGCCTCTACACACACACACGTATGTATATATATATATGTATGTATGTGTATATATATATATGTATATGTATATATATATACATACAGATATGTAAGCATGTATGTGTGTGTGTGTATATATATATGCATACACACACACACCCTAGGGTTTTAGGAATAGTGCCCCTCATTCGACAGGTAACTGGACTCTCAGGGTACGTCAGGGCTTGTAGATGTGATTGCCTGGGATTTCGGAGTTCTGAGTTGAGGGTGTGAGCGGAAACGGCCAGGCCATGATACCTGAGCTGTCCTGCTCACATCCGTGTTGATGAAGAGATCGATGGATATGGTTGATGGTCTAAATCCTGCATTACCCATTATAAGGAATATACCATCTTTCCCATTGGTTGGGGTCCCTATTTGGTCATGGAGGATTTATATCATCAACCGTATGAAGCTGTGTCAGATCTCTGAACTGTTCAGACCGGAGGTAACCCCTTCATAAATCCCTTTTAAAAGGAACCTGTGATCCTTGAAGGACTCCCTAGAGAATCCCTTGCTTTAGATGGCTGCAACACCGGTAATAGTGGAGAACTTGGCTTCTAGGGTCTGGGGTTGACGTTTGAACCTCCCGGTTCGTTTCGGGGCTTCTGGGGTGGATAGGACTTTCATTGCCATTAGCCTTGTACCCCCTACAGTTTAGGACGTGGGGTTTAAGGTTTAGGAGTTTAGGGCTAAGGGGCCCCGACCCCCTAAACCCTAAACCCCAAACTTATAGGGTTTAGGGTCAAACCTTACACCCTTCCTGAGTCTGTCTCGGCATTGGGGGGACCTTTGCTCATAGAAGCTTTAGGGATGCGAGGCCCTGGGGATTCCAGCGCTAAGGCGTACGGCGTAGAAGGATAACCCTAAACCCTTAAACCCTTAAACCCAACCCTAAACCCTAAATTAAAACCCTAAACCCTAAACTAGGTTTGGGCTTACAGGGAATCGACTCCTGAAGCTAGGGATGGAAAGTGGCTCTAGCGCTCTAAGGACTCATACGTTTGGCCATAGGCTCCATAGTAGTTCGTTTTCGGGATTACCTTATAGGATCCTAAAATCCAAACCACAAAAACGAA
Source organism: Symbiodinium necroappetens (assembly GCA_905231915.1). Taxonomy (NCBI): domain Eukaryota; class Dinophyceae; order Suessiales; family Symbiodiniaceae; genus Symbiodinium; species Symbiodinium necroappetens. Next base: position 6,119 of record CAJNJA010006107.1, read on the forward strand.
CTACTATGGAGCCCATGGGTGAGGCTTGTGACCCCAAAGACCATCTTGTGTGAGGCTTTCGGGGTGCTGATGAGTGCTAGGGCGCTGGTTTGGCCTGGCAATGCGGCAACTTTCCATCCGAAGCCCCGAGGGCCCAAGTAGTGCTACTCGTGCAAGGCTGAGCTGTGGTTCAGGGTTTAGGGTTTGGGGTTTGGGGTTTGGGGTTTAGGGTTTAAATGTACGTGTTGGTAAGTAGAGTTTGCCACAGCGCGACAGCAACAACAGATCGAATTGAAGAGGCCGTGCCGCGACACCAAAGGACTACCCCTAAGCCCGAGATGGTTTAAAGGCCCTTAAACGAGCCCTTGACGCTGTTTCCAGACTTCTTTGACCCAAAGCTGAAGACCCTTGGAAGACTGCATCGGTCCTACCATCCTGTTGAACACCTCTTCGAAAAGCGAGTCATCCCAGCCTTTTTGAAGCCCTCAGAAGAGGAACTCTTCTCATAACAACCCGGTCCTCAAGGTCAAAGATTACGTGCAGTGGTTCATGCAAGAGCGCTTCCAAGCGTTCTTCGGAAGCATCGGGTCCTGGGCGAAGTTCCAGAGAAGGTTGGTCTAATATAGGGGCCTAAGCATTTACTAACGCCTTTCTGGGGGCTCCTTGTTCGAATTATAGTATAATAGTATAATATACACCAAAACCCCACTCTAATTTCTAATTATTATAAGGCCCTATATTTTAGATTAGGTAGGGTTCAGGGTGTATCCGCAGATCCTAGTTCGATTTCTAAGTAGACCACTGCCTAGTGTGTTGTGGAGTTTGGGCGGCAGGTATGGTCCTAACGAGATTGTACGGGAACCTCCAGCCTCAAAATGCTGAACCCCGGACCCTCAACCCCGGGACCCAAAAGCCCTAAATCCCTAAATCCTAAACCCTAGACCTTAAACCCTAAAACCCTAAACACTAAACCCTAAAACCTAAATCCTGAACCCTAAACCCTAAAGCCCTAAACCCTAAACCCTAAACCTTAAAAGCCGCAACCCGAGGGCTGGCAAAGGTGTCGCACACAGCTGACTCGTAGTCCAGCGGAGCGCCCATCTTCAGCAAACTAAGATAGAGCTCTTATTGTCGAAAGCAGCTTCCGAGCGATGTTGCTATCCCAAGCTGTACAGCTATCAACTTCCCAGAGAAACTTAGATCCCACAAGAAATACATAAAAATCCAGAAAGCATCGACTTCTAGATGCACCCGAGTTAACCCCTTTGATGTCACTGGAGTGCCCTAGTGAAGACTTGGCTAGCTGGCTTTTTGGGCTGTACCGTAGGGCTTTTGGGCTTAAGCTTGAGGCGTCACCATTCAGCGATCACGATTGAACGTTTGGCCTGAGCGTTGTCGCCTGTAAGTGTTTAGGGTTTCGGGTTGCCCGAGTGCAAGTAAGCTACTGGACGAGCTGGGGTGATCATCATCTACTTCAATCGTGGCGAACTAGGTGTACATAGGGTGTAGTGCCCCCCCCCCCTTCTCCAAGAACCATCCCAAAGGGACTCAGATACAAGATTCGATTCGGGCCAGTGGGCAACGACTGGGGCCCTTTTGGAGGGGACAGCCCTGACACCTTGAACCCTAAACCTTATACCCTCTTATACCCGAATCCCCAGACCCGCAACCCTAAACCCTGAACCCTAAGCCCTAAGCCCTGAACCCTATAGCCTTATACCATTTTATGCCCGAGTCTCCAAATGCGAAGCTCTAAACCCTACACCCAAATCTCCACCTATAGTCTCCATTGTAGTTCCTTTTTGGGGTTACCTTTTAGGTGTTAAACCAAAACAGGAACTACACTGGAGACTGTAGGTAAACCCTAAACCCACCATCTCCTCGAAAGTCGATGCAACATGAACAACATCCTACACGACCCTGGGCACAGAGCCGGCAGCTCTGAGAAAACGACCAGTCTCGGTCCCAAGCCCTTCCACAGCTCCAAACGGAACATCCGAGGCATTTGACCCTGGACCCTGATGGCTCAAGCATGTCGGGTTCAGGGTTCAGGCCCGTTTAGGCTGTAGACCTCACCTTCAGTGGTTCATAAGCCAAGGCTTAAACGACCCCTTAACATGCACGAGCCGAAACGCGATGGTGGCTACATGCCCCACTCGTAGAGCCCCAGGCCCTAAACTGCTAGCCTGACAGCCTAGCATCCTAACATCCTGAAGATTTCTCACAGCAAGGATAAAAGAAGCCCCGAAAACGCGAACACCGATCTTTCCGAAAGTTAGGGGGTACCTTATTTTGGGGTCATTATAATAAGGACCCTACTATTCAGGGTACTATATTAGGGTCCCCTATCTTCGGAAACCCCCAAATCTCCCTTAGGCAGATGCTGCCTGTCGCCAAAGCCTTCTGCGGGATCCTCGGCCGCAGCCACTTCCTAAAGGCGCGGTGCGCCCTGAGAGTCTCAGGCCCCCTTTTTTTCCACAGGGATCGGGTCTAGGGGGTTTAGGGTTTAGTTAGGGTTTTAGGGTCTAGGGTTTTAGGGTTTTGCGTTTTAGGGTTTAGGGCTTTAGGGTTTTTGGGTTTAGGGTTTAGAGTCTATAGGGGCTCTGAACCCTCTTCTTGAGGCTACGCAGGGTCTGCGTGGACTTTCTTGGAGTACTTCCGTTGCGGATGTTACATTCCAAAGAGCAGGGCTTGCTCTGGGGATGTGGGATTTCACACCCTGTGGCTTCTTCCCTGAGCTTCTGGATCTCAGGGATCTCAGGACTTGGCTTGGGGTCTTCTTTGCTAGAACACATGGTTTAGGGTTTAGGGCCTGTTTAGGGTTTACACTGAGGGTGTTCGAAGATAGGAACTAGGGTTAGACAAGAACGAACTACCATAGACCTCTGCTCTTGGCGTGTCCTCAGTCAAGAGCTAGTTACTGGTGTTCGACACAGATGAAGTTCTGGAACACGCATGGTTGTTTGAGACCAGCTCCCGAAGGTGAACTCTGCAGGGAGCCAGTCCCGGCCTCATGCATCATTTATATTCGGGACACCGAAATGAATGCCATCTTGTGGACGCGAGCAGATCCTGCAGCCGAGGAGGAAGAGGAGATCCCTCTCGATACCCCTCTGGTCTCAGCCCCCTCCACAGCACCTGAGTTCAACATCCCCGAACTCATCGAGGAGGAGTTTGTTGAGGTTGAAGTGGAAGCCGAGACTGAACCTCCAGCCACCGCTTAAGGACTGTGGGCCTCGAGCGGGCAAATCGGAGTTCAGACAGTTTGTGGCGCCGCATTGAGGGGTTGAGGTATAGTAAGGATCCTACTGCATCACTGGTAAAGTCCAATAAGGTCTCTCGATTCTTCTGATCCTACTTGCATCACTATGAGGGTCTAGGTAAGAATAAGGTCTCTCTTTTCTTCTGAAACCCTAAACCCTGAACCCTTAACCTTGAACCCTGAACCCTAATCCCTGAATCTTATGAGATTCTATCGAGGGTTTAGCGTGTAGAGCTCAGATAAGATGCTACTAGGGTTTAGGGTTATATGAGCGTCTTTGAGCGTTTAGGGTTTAGGTCTAGGGTGCACAGGATCGCAAGAGCTTCGGTTTGGAGCCCGGGCTCTCGGGTTTCGGTGCATCCCGTTTGTACCAAGCAACATGCCCGGGTACTTTTCCGCATGTTTTTTTTGATATTGTTTACGCTTTTTTGGATGTCCAGCTCCAAGATAAAGTCAATTTAGGGTTTAGGGTTTAGGTTTTAGGGTTTAGGGGTAGTCTTTCCGCGCCGCCACCACTGTGTGGCTTATTAGTATTCCTGCTGCTGAAACAAGACCGACGAGAACAAACAAAAACGGCCTCCACAGCAACGCTCACTGCCGCGATGACGACGATTATGACCATCGTTACTGTCAGGGTTCTTGCTCTCCCTACTACGTAGTTATACACCTAATTCAACCCACACCCCTAAACCCTGAGCTTTTGAACCCCCGGACACCGAACCCAATATCCTTTTCGTGCCAACCTCAGATACATCCTTCCCAGGGTTTAGGGTTGAGCGTTTGGGGTTAGGGGTTTAAGGTTCAGGGTTTAGGGTTTAGGATTTGGGGTTTCGGATTTAGGGTTTAGGGTTTAGGGTTCAGGATTTAGGGTTTACCTGGACCCCAAGGAACCTACCTTTGTAGGGTTCCTTATCCTGATTTCTTCTTTTATGTCTTTATTAAAAGGTAGGTTATTTGGGGGGTTATTTGGGGTTAAGGTAGGGCTTAGGTTAAATTCCTCAATGCCCTATGTCCCAGACGCAAGTCTCCGCCACGCAGCTGGACCCGCGGCTTTGAGGTTTACTGTGCAGTCTGCTTCGTAGTTCCTTTTGGGCTTATGCTATAGGATCCATAGTATATAGTTGGTTAAACCAAAAAAGGGAACTACAATGGAAACAATAGGTACTGTGCAGTCTGCATCGTAGTATGTTTTCGGCTAAGGTAGACCTAGATTATGGGAGTGCAGGTCAGAGGAGCTTCAAGCTAAGAGGATCTCGCGACCAACTGCTAGGATCTCCCAGGCGGCTTCCTTTGAGGGTTTAAAGTGAGGGCCGCAGAAAGCTTCCTCGGGGGGTTTCCTTTCATGAGTCGTAGCTCGTAGGAGAGACCTTGTTGATTCTGCAGGGTAGCTTCGCATCATGGTCCTGCCCGAAACTATGTTCTGTTAGGTTAAAAGACCGGGCCCTTCGAGCCAACACTCAACTCAAAATCGCAGGAGCACGTGTTAACTCAATCCTAAACCCTGAAGCCTGAACCTAAACCCCACAAACCATGCCATGAAGACGCCCTCCTTCGAGGAGGCGTGCAAAGCATGTGACAAGGGGACCGGATCATGTAAGACAACTAGGATTTAATGCCGTAGAGCTTTCCTAGACCTGGATTCTACCACCACGTATTGGATACTTGTCACGAGAAAAGCAGGGTGCGCAACACATCAACTGCATTTAGAGCTTTCTGACGCAGTTTCTCCTTGTTCTGAGCAATCATGCTCCTTGTTGAGACACAAGGCATGGCTCGAAACAACTAAGCCCTATCACCTCGACCCCCTACACCAGCAGACTACAGGCTGTCCAGTCTCGTCAATGTGTCCAGCAGGAGCAGATCCTTTGTGGATTCGAAGAACCCATGGATGCCAATGCCTCAGCTACGCTTCAGGGTTTGGGGATTTAATTCTAACCATCTCTAACCCTGCACTATCCTAGACCCTAAACCCTAAACCCTAAACCCCTAAATCCTAGACCCTAAACCCTAAACCCTAAACCCCTAAATCCTAGACCCTAAACCCTAGTTAAGTTCTCCTATAGAGTTTAGGGTCTAGGCTTGGAGACCAATCCCCAAAGGCTTATAAACGCTATAAGCCCTCCCTGGACCCCAAACAACCTACCGTTTTAGGGTTCCTTATTATAATTGCCTTATATAAGTCCTTAAAAAGGTAGGTTGTTTGGGTCTAGGTCTACTAGAAGTTATAAGCCTTCAAGCTTTAAGGTGTCTAGGCCTTAGGCTTTAGGGTAAAGTTCAGGGCCTCTTTCGCCGCCTAAGCCCTGTGGCCCTGTACCCTAAACCCCTTAAAGCTTGAAGCCCGATCGTGGGACCCCCGAACCCTCAGATTTCGACACCCTCATGCATAATTTCAGGTAAATATGTATAGAAACTTAGAACATAGAAATATATGGTTCACAGCAAAACCCTGCTCTTTGGCGCGCTCGCTCAGGGTTCAGCTTGTGAGGTCTTGGGCTGAGTTAGGGGTTTAGGGTTTTGGGGTTTAGGGGTTTAGGGTGGTTTGGGGTTTAGGGTGGTTTGGGGTATAGGGTGGTTTGGGGTTTAGGGTTTAGGGTTTAGGGTGGTTTGCTATTGGGTTTAGGGGCTTACACATGCAGTAGTACTAGTGGCAGTGGTTGTGTTAGTGCTGATGTAAGTATCGAGAAGATGCTGCTGACGATGTCAGCAGGAGGATAACGCCTTTGTCAAGCACTGCTATCTGATCAAGTCTTTCAAGGCGCCTTACCCCTAAACCCTAAACTCTAATCCCTAAGCCCTAAGCCCTAAAACCCTAAACCCTAAACCCCAATGCCCAAAATATCCCAACCGCCGCATACAGTAGCAGGGTGTAAATGCCGAAAGCTTGCATGTGCAAGCCCTGGGGGCTTGAAAGCTTAAAACCCCTAAACCAGCTAGTGTCCCTTAAAGGAACCCTTAAAGGAGACCTTATCAAAGGAATCCTTAAAGGAGCCCATTATAAAGGAATCCGAAAAGGAGCCCTTAGAGAGGAATCCTTAAAGGAGCCCTTAAAGGAACCCTTAAAGGAACCCCCCTAACCCTAAACCCTAAACCCAAAGCCCTAAACCCTACACCTAGACAGTGTAAGCCTCCGAAAGTCCATCGCCCATGCCATGCCGAAGCGTGCCCTGGATGAGACCGGCTCGAGGCTCTATGCAGCTGGACAGAAGGGTTTAGTGTTTAGGGTTCAAGTGTTAGGGTTTAGGGTTCAAGGTTTAGGGTTCAGGGTTATGGGTTTAGGGTCGAGTTTAGCGCCAATTCGGTGTTTTTGAAGTTGAAATTTCTGTCTTGGGGGTTCTGGTTTTTAGATGCTTTAGGCTTCGGGAATTCGGAGTGAAGTGATTGTATGCTTTCGTGGCCTCAAGTCTGCACCAAGGTCTGGGCCACATCCGGCAAGCAGGTTGCTTCTTTCCCTGTCGACCTGGTGCTGCAAGCCCTAAAACCCCAAAAGCCCACGACCTCAACCTCCTCTAAAGACCATAAGTTACCCTAAACCCTACTAAACTCCTAAACCCCTAAACCCTAAACCCCGAAAGCCCTAATAAACCCTAATAAGCCCTAACGGACTTTCCGGTTACAAGTCTCGGGTAGGGGGATGGGGGCCCATGAGGGCATATAGCGTTGGGGAAAAATTTCCTTTGCAGTGCCCGAATCTTTCAGTCGTCGAGCCCCAGTCGTCGGAATTCCATCCGAAAAAAGCGAGGAAGAGCTGACGGATGTGCAGACACTCAAGGTGAGCTTGGAGAAGTCCTGCGGCTTGCCTCTCTGACGTAGGGGTCGACCCATAGGCTCCATAGTACTTCCCTTTTTGTGGCTTGTATTTAGGATCCTATAAGGTAATCCCAAAAGGGAACTACTATGGAGCCTATGGGTAGAGACTACGACTTTAGTGTTGAGGGTGTAGGCTTTATTCATGGGATCGCAACCCCTTTCGTTGCTCAAAAGGTTCTCGGGGCTGCCCCGTTATTTAGACGACTGTAGAACACAGAAGGTCCATGATCGCGTAACAGTTTAACCCTACACCTTATGGACTAGGTCCAAGAGTCCAAGTACCCCATTATTCAGTGCTTCGCTTCACTTTAGAGTAGTAATGCTTGCAGGTTGTGTGTCGGAGAGTATAGAGTAGAGATGTTTTGGGCATTTGGACTTTTAGAGCTTTTACCCCCTAGATCCCGAACCCTAAACCCTAAACACCGTACATCCTAAACCCTAAACGGCCCTAAACCCTAAACCCTAGATCCCGAACCCTGAAACCCTAAACCCTACACCCTGAAACCCTAAACCCTACACCCTAAACCCTAAACCCTAAACACCGTAGATCCCAAACCCGGATCGAAGGTGGCCTCCCGCGATTCCGGCAGAGGCTCCTGTCTCAGCAGCGCATCCTCGCAGACCACGAGAGCTTAGATCTGCCTCTGCATGTGCCTCGGCGGTTTAGGGTATAGGGATTTGGGTTTTGGGGTTTCGGGTTTAGGGTAAGTTTTGGGTGTGGTGTTTTGGGATAGGGATTCTGATGCCCCTAAATACCCTGCGCCCTGAGCCCTGAACCGAAAATAGCAATAGGGAGCTCATTTAGGGTCCACACTAAGGGTCTCCTCTGTTCCGAGAGACTCATACTTGGCTTGGGGCCTACCACGGTTTAGGGTTTAGGGCTTAGGGCTTGCCTTGGCTACTCAGGTGGTTCGGTTCTGAAAGGTGTTTAAAGAGTGGGCGTTTACAGTTTAGGGTTTAGGGTTTTGTTTGTTTTTGTTGAGCTTCGAACCGTCGGCACCTGGATTTAAACAAGCTCGCTCAAGCCTATAAAGTCAACTTCCTCACTCGTTCCCCCTGAACTTGGGGTTCAGAAGTACAGAGCTTTTTTCTCTGCCTTAAGCCCGCAACGCCAAGCCCTCATGCCGACCTTTCCTTCCATTGCATATGTACAGAGAGATATATATATATATGCAATGGAGGGAAAGGTCTATATTATAGACAGAGAGAGGTACAGTTGGTCCTCCTTCCTTTCTGCAGTGCTTCATGGGAGCAGCGGAGATATTTCGTCCTCGCCGCCAGAAGCGGTTCGGCTACTGTGGTGGAGCAGCTCTTGCAACGCCCTCAAGATCCAAACTTGATGGACTGCTTCGGTGAAGTTGATCCTTGGGCACAGAACAAGAGACGCTCAAGCGGTTAGGGAAGCCTTCGCACACACATCACTAATAAGCCCTAACTCACAAGCGCTCGACCTTCCAAACACTGAGTAAAAGCAATAACAAAAAGCAAATCGACGCGCACCACGAAAAGACACGAACACCCGAAATCCCGAAAAGGCACCTAACCCCCTCCCCCCCCCCCTAAAAACACCCTATTTACGTCCCGAGAGCTCGAATCGCCAAAAGGCTCTGAGAGAAGCAGCACGTGCCAACGACATGGCGATCGCTGCATTATTGCTGGAGGCGAAGTCTGATCCAGACTCTCAGATTTGCCTTTGGGTTTACGGACCCTAAATAACCTACGTTTTTTGGGTTCCTTAGTATGATTTCTTCATATAAGTCCTTAAAAAGGTAGGTTGTTGGGGGCATCAAAATAGCGCAAAAGCCTTATATCAGAGGGTCTTTGGGGCCAAGAGCCTTCGAACATGAGTCCTTTGAGGGTAAGGGGTTTGGGTTTTAGGGCCTTTTGTAGGGGTCTGGGTCTCCCAGTGAGCCAGTGAGCCCATTTTTGTCCCCCTTTTTTGTGGTCTTAGGGTTTAGGGTTCGGGCTGCTCGGCCTGTTTCTTTTACCGATTTGGCGTTGAAGGGTTTCGGGTTTTCGTGGAGCTGCTCCTTAGGTTTAGGGCTCTTGCGTTCTACTAAGGGACTCGAAAAATGTTGTGGATTCTAACGTCCATTTCGCTCTCAGTCTTTGCAAGAATTTAGGACATCTATGATTCTGGGAGCACTCTGAACCAGCAGTCCTTCACCCACCCAGATCTCCACATCGCGCCGGCCCTAAACCCCTAAACCCCAAGCAATTCTGAAACTGCCCTAAGAGATCATGCCCAGGACATCCGAGGGGAAGGATACACAGCTCTTGCAATTGCAGCCTACGCTGGGAACTCTGACATTTTAAAACTGCTCCTCGCGGCCGCAGCGAACCCCGATGTCACCAGAGAGGCCAAAGTCTTCCGTGTCGTCACCAGATCGACCGTTTGAAATCAAGCGAGAACATACGGCCAACCATGTCGCCTTAGCGCAGAGTTCAGTTGTCTACGGAGTCATCAAAAGTGATGAATCCCTAAACCTCTAAACTTAAAATCCTAATCCGATGAATTAGTTTCGACACGAGGGGCCTCTGATGCAGACAACAAATGATGGAATCCTTACCTCCCCAAGGGCCCTCGGAGTCTAACTATATAGTTGGGTTTGGTTTAGGTTAGGGTTTAGGGTTACTCTGTAGTGTGCTCAGTGTTCGATAAACCTTATGTAAACCTTATGGTGTCCGCAAGCACCTAGCGGAGTTCTTAGTGCTTTGCACGGGCAACTACAGCTCTTGTGACCCTCCTGACACAAAAAATGCCTGATCATGACTTACACGATGCTGAAAGGTGGACTTCTTTATCTTTGGCCATTGGGAGAGACATTAGAAGAGCCTCACCACTCAGTAAGAACTCTTATCTAGTCAGAGGAAGCCAGTGACTAGGTTTCGTCCTTTCGGCAGCGTTTCTAGGGTCAACCCGGTTTGACTTCTAGAAGAAAGTACCGCGGAGTCGAACAAAGCATTCGTGCTATTATTTCTACGTGCTACGTGGTCCAGGACGGCACAGCTCTGCACCAAGCACTTGG
>CAJNJA010006109.1:766-31450 GCA_905231915.1 Symbiodinium necroappetens
CCATGGGGTCGCTGGAAGCAGTCCCAATGTCTTGTAGACGACACTAGCACAAGTTGCGGGCTGCTGTTTTGCCTGTACCAACACCGACAACAACAACCACCACAACAAACACAACCAAAACCAGAACAGCAACAGCAACAGTTTTCATGCGTATATACTCACGGCAGTGGCAGAACCAATCTAGCCCCTAAACCCTAAAGCCCCAAAGCTATGGTCCTCAGGAGCTGTGGGCTCTGCGGCATGCGCCCCGAAGAGAGCGCTCGCGGCCTGCCAGTGTAGGCCGATGCTGTAACATAAGGGGCGTTGAAGATTAGAATAGGGCTTTTGGGCATATTATGCTACTCTCTCTCTCTCTCTCTCTCTCTATATATATATATAATTAATTAATTAATCAATTAATTAATTAATTAATTGATGAATTAATTAATTAATTAATGAATCAATTAATTAATTAATTAATAGGGTTGGGGTCTACTAGAGTTGTATATAGGTTTCTGGGTACATATATATTACAATAAACACAAGGAACCCTAATAATTAGTAACTAGGTGCCGGGCGTAATTGTTGTGCCCAGGCATCACTGCATCAATCTGGGAAGGCACGAACCGGTCCCTGTGAGTCCCAGAGGCAACGAAATGCTGCACCCAACCCGCCAAGCCTCAGTATCTGTCGTTAATTCTGAAGAACAAATCTCACCCCCCAAACACCATGGTGTACAGTTGAGCTTTCCTGCGCCTTGCAGGCACTGCTAGACCCTAAGAAACAGTCTTTTGCATTCTGCTCGCCTCGCTCCCCGGGATCAAGGTACCAGCTTCACAGCTTAGGTTTTTGGATTGGAGGCTTGAAGAAGAGCTATATCGGCTCACTCTGGCCATACCCGGGAGACCTCGAGTGCTGCTGCGAGCTGCCCCAGTGCCGAGGTCAGAAGCGCGCGGCGGTCTGCAGCCTGGTCATGAATCGGGGCTGAAGGTTTTCCCTGTATGCTTCTCGATGTGCTGAGGGCTTAGTTAATGTTCAGCGTCCAGGCTTCCTCCCGAGTCAGACTAAGAACACTCCGAACTTCCCCTCTATGGTGCCTTCATCAGCCGTGACAAGGGACCCTCCTCTACAGAGTCCGGCAGCTGTGATATGATCATAACCAAAAGCCCAAGCGCGATGTGAATGAAGCACCAAGGAGCTTACTTCTTCAGGCTACTTCTCGCGCTTTTCCGTGAAGGCTGTTTTAATGTGCCCGGAATTGTTAGTCGTGGTCGTAGTGGCAGTAGCAGTAGCAGTAGCAGTAGTAGTAGTAGTAGTAGTAGTAGTGGTGGTAGTAGTAGTAGTAGTAGTAGTGGTAGTGGTGGTACTAGTGGTAGTAGTGGTAGTGGTAGTGGTAGTGGTAGTTGTACTACTACTACTACTACTACTACTACTACTAGTGGTAGTAGCAGCAGAAGTAAAAGTAGAGGTAGTTGTAGTAGTAGTAGTAGTAGTAGTAGTTGTTGTTGTTGTTGTTGCTGTTGTTGTTGTTGCTGGTGCGATTGTTGTTGTGGTTGCTATTGCTGTTGTTTTTGCTTCTGTTGCCTTTGCTGTTGTTGCTGTTGTTGTTGCGGTGGTCGTCGGCGTAGTGTTTATGTAACATCAACAATGTTGTCGTGGGGCAAGAGGCGGCAGCAGCATGAAGCTGAACAATATCGTAGTTTAAAGCAAGCACTTCGTTTCCAGTACCGTAGCTGCGTAGCAATTGGTACTGGCCCCCAACCCTAAGCAGGAAAGTGCAAAAGACTCCGGCCCTTGAGGCTCGTGCTGCTTGGGCTGCAGATCTCTGGGAGTCCTTCCCATGCAAGCGAGGGGACTTCTGAGCTTCATTCCAAGCCAGGCTTCACCATGGGTCTGGACTTTCAGGGCTACGGATCTGAGGGGGTTTGATGGAAATCTAAGCGGTCTAAGCGTTGAAGTTGTGCATTTCAATGTTGACGTTGAGGAATTCGAACCAAGACATCGGGTTTGGGCACCCACATAGAGGAACATCGAGAATCAATCAAGTTGTCCGGGCCCGCACAATCCCAAACGTCTTGAGGCCTGTGATAGCCTGCAGACAGCACGAAGGCAGGAAGCCATAAGTATTTTGGCAGTCTAACACAGATTGTCGCCGTGTCTTTGCAACAAGCTTCACAATGCCCTGCGAGATATCATACCATCTTCGACCCTACGGCCCTTAATCAAACCGTAGTCCCGCAAGCCTTAAACTTTAAACCCAAGACCATGAACACCCAAAACGCTGAACAACACAACATGACCTGGCAGCCTTCACGCCTCCTAAATCCTGAACCCCGAAACCCCGAAAGCTCCATACTCCTGAGGCCCCGAAAAGACTTACAGAAAGCCCCAAACGCCACAACTCAACCTACTACAACCCAAAAGCGCAAAACAGCCCAAATTGCCCGTGTTGAAAGCAAGAACCCTCGAGCCCAAAAACGTCAACCCCAAAACCCTCAACGCTAAAACCCAAAAACCCTAAACTCTAAAACCCTAAGAATTGAATCCTACTCCCAATAGCCCCTGAAAAAAACGGGCTGAGCCTGGAAAGGAAGCCCGGCCGCTTCGCGCGCCCGCCCCGCCGCGACGTCACTGTCGGCGATCTGGATGCAGCGTGCGATTGGGCTTTAGGGTTTAGAGTTTAGGGGTTTAGGGGTTTAGGGCTTAGGGTTAACGAATCAACTCGAGCAGATCTACGAATCACATAATAGTCAACCATTCGCCAGTGTATGGAGGATTGTTAGCTAATTACAACCTTCTCTTGCTGCCCCACAAAAACAATTCTATGTCTATTCGTGGTACCATAGAGTAACTCTCATTGCATTACATGTTCATATTCTTTTTGGGTGATCTCAAGGCCGTCCAATGCTGAGGGCTTCTGCCTTTCGTGTTTTGGAGATCCCAAACCGTAAGCCCTCCACTGATACTGCTCAACTTTGCAACACTCACATGGACAATACTAGAAAGATACTAGAAAGAATAAACGACATTCAGTGACAGTAAGATGGCCCATAAATGGTGATGCTCATAACATTCGGGTGTTCTTTGTGCGAAGGCCTCAGTCTGAAACCAATGAAGGGACTGGAAGTCCCGGTCGAGGCCAAAGACGCGCAGCCTGGGAGGAGACAGGTCCTAAAGAGCTAAGCTGTAGCCCGTAGGGTTGGGGATTTAGGGTTTTAAGGTTGAGCTCCCTGTGGTGTCGGGTAGAGGCTGCGGAAGAAAACCGATGTTGCCAAGCTGCACAAACGCCACCCCCACGGCAAAGCCGTCGTCAAAGAGCACGGCATCCCCTTTGGCCCCGGTAGGCCTCAGCGAATTCAGGGCGGAGGGCTTATTCAGCTTGCAGCATTTAAGAGTTTAAGGGATGGGGTGCAGACATGTTGGAATCTAGTTGGGATTAGGCTTGGCGCGTGGGTGTGGGGGTACATGAAAGGGGCTTAAGTTTGAGTCCCTGGCGGACGAACATTTATGTAGAAAGAAACTCAAAGAAATAGGCTGTAGCAGCATCAGCCACAAAAACAGTCAACATAATGACAACAAAGACAACAAGACCCGCGACGCCTGTCAAAAGACCTGCCTCAACCTGCCGGTGGTGGTATCAAGGACTCATGATGCCAACAATCTTGAACCAATGCACCCAACACCTCTGGTCGCTCATCCCACATGTGCTGGGATGAAGGCGTAACTGCACGCTTTGCCAGTAGCTCGCGCCTGTGCTAAAGTAAGGCTCAACAGCTTAAGCTTGCCGGGTTCAGCACCAAGTTTACAGTTTCACAGCTCAGAGGTGGGCGGTGTACGGAGTTGTCATGTCGGGTTGGTTGTTTTGGTTTCTGGCGGTGGCTTGACAGCAGAGCTTCCGGCATCAACAGCCACTGCATAATTAACAACGAATGGGAAGCAGATCGGATTGTTGAAAACTTAGGGAGCGGCTTTCGCTTTCATTCTGTGAACACGTCTGGAATGACCGCCATAAACGATTGGAGTGCATTGGCAATGCATGGTCCACACAAAGAGTTGCAAGACCGTGCCTCACTTTGATATACTTTGCACTATGGAGAAAGAGAAAGAGAGAGAGAGAGAGAAAAAAAAAAAAGACAGACAGAGAGACAGACAGACAGAGCGAGCGGAGTATGAATATGCCCATCTGCTTACTTTCCACGGGAAACCCTGCCGTGCAAGAAACTTCAAGCATGGCTGAACACAATCCCTTGCAAGTTGATCTGCATTCTACGATGTTCTCGTATTTCATTCAATTAACTACAGTCTGGAGTATATTATATTATCCTTTCAAAACTGATCTTTGTCCAGAAGGCCTGGACGCGGAAAGCCAGGGATTCGGGGACGAAGGGCAGTTGAGGGGTATGCCGGATATGCTGTAATTACAAACTTCCGAGTGTCTGGAGAGGTGGCGCAGACTACCCCAACAAAGTTCAAGTTTGCCGTCTTGGATTCGGCTATCTGCGGGAACTTCAAGCCAACAATGCTTCCCACCCTCCCCGAGGACCCGAAGAGAAGCGAGTCCAGGAAGCAGCAGCCCAAGATTGGCCTCAGAACCGAAACGACAGGCTCGGAGAGAAGAAAAGAACTCGCATCGGAAAGATGTGTCATTTCCCTAACAGGACCGTTGCTGTCATGCATGGCGTGGCAATAGGGATATTGCCTGATGTCAGGATGATGGAAAACCCTCCATACCGCCGAAGCGATTGCCGTCGCGCTGGCATCCCTCCCCCTCCCCTCCCCTCCCCTCCCCTCCACTCCTCCCCTCCCCTCCCTTTCCGAAAAGAGTCCCAGAAGCTAATGAATCTCTCAGTCGTGTTTCGCTTTTGCTGCGGGTCAAAAACCCAAATGCCCCTGCACTTAGACCTGATTGCGCAACACCATGAAACCCAGCAGCTCTTCAAAAAGCGCCCAAGCCCGCCAGGCCAAACCAGAGGACATTTCCTGGTTGCAGAATTGTAATTTACTGGGGCGCATGACCTGAAGCATATTCGGCGCTGGTGAACATCTACCTTCGACGACCCATTGCTCCTGTCAAGAATAAGCTCCAAAAACTTGCAACGAGCCCGAAGTCTTTTAGGCCAAAGCACTTCCAAAACAACCCGGGCATATCATCCGAACAGCCACACCCGAAGGCCAAGCGCCCGCTATTTTGAAAAGTAAACCCTAAGCTTTAAACCGTTAAAAAGCCCTCGGCGTAGCCTATGAAAAATGCTGTTTACATCCAACCGGTCGATACATTAGTTTATTATTCTGTATATCTAGATGTATTTCTGTATTTGTTTGTAAATTAAAGATATAATAGTATATGCACTAGATATGCGATATATATATATATGACATCATGCCACATATATTATGTAGTCTATGGCTGAGGCACTGACACCAGTAGATGGAAAAGGCGTGGTGCTACGCTGCCTTGCCTGAATGGGGTTTGGGGGTTTGGTATATTCTGACTGCATAATGTTGAATGGGATTGCATCGGAATACTAATCTTCATTATAAAAATTGGCCGTTTCTGGTTAAAAAAAAAACTGGTTCATGAAGATGCTGAGCACCAATACATTCAATGACAAAGAACATCCAGGCCCCAAGACACCGTCAGATGGAAAATGATCCCTTTACAATCGCTTGGAGACCTGCCTTGGCGGAAAGGCACAGTTCTTGGGCAAAGTTTGCGCGATCGCCCGGAGCTACCAACACTGCTTCTGCACAGACCGAACATGCATGCACTGTACGCTGGTAGATCCGGGGAGGCATCAGCGTTGAGAGCCCACTTTGTTGTCGGAGTTTGGGGTATCCTGCCCGCAAGAGAGCCCGAAAGACTGAGCCGGATCCAAACATTTATGTAGAGCATATGCTTAATTAGTTAGCAGATACCATTTCCATTTTCTAATCATACACCACCCCCCAGCACCCAAATCACAACAACATATGCCTCAACCCCAACTCACCAAAAGACCCATAGGAAACCCCCTAGGATGAAGCCCATGAGACGGAACCAAAGGCAACCCCATAGAAAACAACACGTTCAACCGAGCCCCATAACATGCCCCACCCGATTGAAAACCCACAGTAGCAACCCTAAAACCCCTAGCTTTCCGAATTGGAAATGGTATTCTTAAGTATTTTATCTATTTCATTGTAATAGGCATCATGTTTAACCATTTCCATTTTCTGGTCATGCACCAGCCCCTAGCACCCAAGCCATGACAACCTATACTGTACCACAACCCCCAACTCACCCAAATACCCATAGTAAGACCCACATGATGAAAACCATACTATGGAACCGTGCCCAACCCCATAGAAACATAGCAAACCCAACTTCATACACCAATACCCCCATAGAAAACCCATAATACCCAACCCGAAATCCCTAACCCTAAAAATGGAAATGGTCGTCTTAAGTAGTTTCGCTACAATAGGAATCAGGTTTAGGAACAAGGTTGATGATGCTAGAAGCGCATGCCGATGCTCACAGTCTTTTGGGGCGATTGCACACTGCTGCTGTTTCCAGTGAAGCACTTTTCCAAAACTGTATCGGATCAACATCGTCAGATTGGAAAGATTCATGCGAGTTGTTTGGAAGATAGATTCGAAGCCTTGCGAAAAATTGGGAACTCACATTGAATGACAAACATCTGTGAATAATATTATGAAATCGGCATCGGATCAACTTCGTCAGATTTGCCTATCACGCACAACTGAATCGGATCAACATCATCAGATTGGAAAGATTCATGCGAGTTGTTTGGAAGATAGATTCGAAGCATTGTAAAGCATTTGGGAAATCACATTGAATGACAGACAAGTAGTAGGTAGTAGGAAGAGAGGGAGAAAGGGGAGGGAGGCGGCGTGGGAAGGGCCTACGACAGGGCCTACGACAGGGGGGACAGGGCCTATGGACAGGGCCTATGACAGGGGTTGACAGGGCCTATGGACAGGGCCCATGACAGGGGTCGCCAGGGCCTGTGACAGGGCCCACGACAGGGCTGTGACAGGGATGGACAGGGCCTACGGACAGGGCCTGTGAAGGGGGTGGGACAGGGCCTACAGACAGG
This sequence comes from Symbiodinium necroappetens, assembly GCA_905231915.1. Classification (NCBI taxonomy): domain Eukaryota; class Dinophyceae; order Suessiales; family Symbiodiniaceae; genus Symbiodinium; species Symbiodinium necroappetens. The sequence goes on from CAJNJA010006109.1 coordinate 7,846, forward strand.
GCCTATGATAGGGGTAGACAGGGCCTGTGACAGGGCCTGTAACAGGGGCGGACAGGTTCTAGGACAGGGCTACACACAGGTAAAGGGTAGGCTGTCGTGTGGGGTTCTTTATGGACTGGAACGTAAGCGTTTGCACTCACAAAATGACCGACGTCGTCTGTAGGAGGATTAGTACTCCTGCACGACATGTCAATGTCTCTAATGGACAATGCTTAGCATGATGTAAATGTGACACATTGCACTTACTTGTGAGCACCCGTCCAGACCTAGCAACCACTAACCGGCATGCCTTTGAGCAACAAGCACCTCTACAAATAAGTTGAAACTTCAGTGACCAATGCTAACTGCGGGGTGCTATTCCCGAAACCAATGCTCAACATATTTAATATTGTGCAAAATAACTTCCGCCTTTTAGGCATGTTTGATCCACCCCAAACCCTAACTGGGAACACCTAAGACCCCCGACGTGCCAAGATCGCACCGTGCTAAACTGAGACGAGTTCTAATCGGACCAAAGAACGCCCTCCCCTACCCCCGCGCCTTGCGAGCACTTTCGCGAAAACTTCTGCGAGCAAGTTCAGATGGTCTGTGCTCGCCTGCGCAGCTTCTGACTTATCTTGAGGACTTCGGGATGTACAGCAGTGAAGCTCATGGGCAAAGCCTCAGGCTTGAAACCAAGGGCAGACTGGGGCCCAGAGAAAGCGCTCTGCGCTTCCTGAATCTTCCTCATGCTAGCTGCTGCAAACTGAGACAAGTACCTGCCTAGCTTGGTGACATTTCGTGCCACTGCCTGTTCCTTTTCATAAACTGATAGCTGTCATGAGAACAGTATGGTGACGCTGAGGATACGTTTGTGTCTGCGTATGACGATGATGATGCTGACGATGGTGATGATGATGATGATGATGCTGATGTTGATGATGACGAGGATGAGGATGAGGAGGAGGAGGATGATGATGATCTTGATGATGATGCCGATGATGTTAGTGTGGAAGTTGCAATGAACGTGGTGATGAGGATCAAGTCTAGCTCAGTCAAGCTGGTGATCATGCACATGCACGCTGCTCTGCTTGGCCTTTACATGTGACGCCGCTGTTCACTTCCCCCCTCTCGGCCACTCCTCGAAGCACCGCCGGACACTGCGCGCTGCGGTGTCTGCCAGGTGCGCGGCCTTCACGACAGACAAAGGACCCATCCAGGGGCTCCCTCACAACTAGCACCTTCATTGACAAATGGCGTATGCAGGAGCATAAAGCCAGCATCCAGCTGTAGCTCCCTCTTCGTCAATGACTCGGTCTGGCCCGAGTTCCTGGGTACGTTGGCCAACCAAAACCCGAGATCCAGGCGTTCAGTGCAAAGCTGAACATCCCTTTCTCACCTCCTTCACTGCAGCATCTCCACACGCGGTCTCTGCAGCCTCACGAGGTGCGGTGGAGCTGGACAAAAACTTGCGGGCAGGGCCCCCACTGTAAGAACCGAATTCAACTAACGCTAGTAGATGGTAGTAACAATCATTCCGGTTGGTAGCAACATTACCAGCATCGCAAGCCCAAGCCGACCTCCAAGAAATCATTGCCGAGGCTATCTCCACCGCCTGATCGCATGGTGCTTGGGACGATGATTGCTTTAATGGTGGCTCGGGCAGCAGGCACGAACTACCGATGAGATCATCACCAGGACACCAGAAAGCTTGAAGCCGGAAAATGCCTAAACAGTCCCAGGGCCCAAAACCTCAGCAAACCTCTTGAAGGCTTTGAAGAAATCTCCCTGCCTGGCTCCCGTCGACCTAACCAAGGAGCCGCCTGGAGGAGCGACGTCAAAGTTGCTTCCGGCATGATAATGGTGCGATAGCGATGGGAGCATTATTCAAAGCGACAACAAAACGAACGACATATTTTAGGCATCTCTAACATTCTCTCCGAACAATATTCATCCCATGCAAGCATTCGAACATTGGCAGTCGGTAGTGGACGATAATACACTCATGGGAATGGCATGGTGATGATTACTGCGGGGATGCTGGCAATTGACAGTGCTGTCATGACATGTGAGCTGCCACCGCTACGGCCACGTACAGGTTAGTGATGGTGGAACTGCCTTGCCCCTGAGACTGTCCCATGTACAGCCATGCCATAACGTCACTGTCTCGCCTAAGCCCGGAGACCACGGTCCGATACGGCACGGCCCGATGCAACGGCTGATGAAAAATCACCCCGAGACCACCTCAGAGTGGCCAGTCAGGAGTCAACCCACGCAGGCGTGTGGGCAATGCCCTCCGAAGTCAAGCCCCTCGCTTTACTCTGCCGGAACAACGACAATGGCAACGAACGCAATGCAATGTGCGGCAGCAAAGGAACGTGAGGTAGACTAGACCAGACTCGAGCCTCAAAAAAGAAGTCGAGGACTATTGCCCATCGGAACCTGATCACCACCCTCAGATACGCTATGGACCTCGCCATAGAAGCCATCATCAGAAATCTTCCTTGCTCCATTGGTGACGTCCTGCCTCGAGAAAGTCCAAGCTTCCGGCCATGCTTCGCATGCCTGCCGTCCTCGGGCGCTTTCAGATTGCCCGGTATAAGGCTTGAAAGTTTAAAGGCTTACGCAGCCCTCGACGGAAGGAACACTGCAACAACTTCCAAGCCCTGCGGCAAGCTCTCGGCTGTGAAAGTCTGCAGAATCAGACTTCTCCACAATCTGTATCCACTACACGGTCAAGGCTAGACGTCCAAAGGTGGCCGTTGTTCTCGAAGTCACGGCGGGGTTTTCGTTTGCGTCCGCCACTGTACCAAGCGAAGAGGCAATCTTCGCATGTACTGTACATCTCCCAGTTTTTGCACCATTGCTAGACGATTCAAAGACGTGATCGCGATGTCTTGCAAGCTCGAAAAACCGTGTTGGATCGGGACGCTCCCCTGTCAGGGTGAACCTCTCTTATCTACCGCCATACCCGTGCTGCCAGACCCTGGCATGCAAAATAAGTTAGTTCCTGAAGCAACCTTCCATGCGACATTCCGACTGATATTGCGCAGAATCTACCTCAGTTGCGCCTCACCATCCGAACATAGCCGAGGCTGTTCCCGATCTGCGACACCACCTCCCATTGTCAGTGCGGAGGTGAGTAAACTCGGAATGGCTTGTCGTGGAAACAAAGCCTAAATTCACAAACCTCGCCTCACGCCTGCTCCAACCCCAAACCCGAAACCCCATGAGAGCCTGTCGGAGCTTATCCAGGAAAGACACCTGCAGCGGCGTGCTCTTCAGGTCTCAGCATGTTGTTTGGAGTTTGGATTTGCAGCCTTTCACCAAGGTGCTTCTTGAATTGAACCACCAAAACAACCTTGTTGGACCCTCATGAAGGTTAAAATCTGAGCCTCAGCCCGCAACTCGAGACCCGATGTCCTTCTTACTACCGTCACATACCATCATCGAACCCCAAGTATGTTGCATAAAACCCTTCCTGGACCGCGTGTTCGGGGGCATAGGGCTTGGGGTTTAGGGCGTCGGAGTTTGTAAGTTTGGGTGTACGGTCATACGGTTTGGGGCTTGAGGGTTTAAGGGTTGTGCGTTGCAGAGCTTCGGGTTTCAGCACACCCTAGATTCTGGAGCGGAGCTTGAACGCGTGCCGGGCCAGTTCTTGCACTTTCCAGCTTCACGCTTCAAAATGATTGGCCCGAAGGGTCCCGAAGTTGCTCAGACCCACGAGTCAAACTCCCGGCGCATTTCCTCCACCTCACGATCCCATTCTTCTTCTCTGCCTGCTCCTTTGTCATCATGTTGGCTGGCTGTCATGGCATAGGATCCCGCTTGCCAACCGTCCCAAGCTCGCCGCATATCAGCTCCACCGATACATACGGTGTCCTCTTCACCGCCGTATGACCACGAGACGGGGCAGTGCATGATACCGGCACTGACCAAAGAGAAGCAGAAGAGCGAGAGATTCAGCTTGCCATGTACAAGCTGTCCTGGGAACAGCACGAACGGTTGATCGCCATCTGGCGGCCGGAGTTTGACCACGAGACGGGAGTGCACTCCGGGCGCCGGGCACCATCACGCCCGGCACCGAGCCTGTGAGTGGCTCGGGCAGCGGAGAGTCTGTTTCGATTCTGCAGGATCACGTCTTACATCTACACATTTATCTATCAGCCTGTCTACCTAACCTACCTTTCCGTCTATCTGTATCTGAGTGCTGCTTCTTATTCCGCTGCTGCGTAGTTATGCTCTAGTTAATGCATATAAGGCTTGCTTGCTTAAAGGCGCCATGCGTAAATGCAATTACATATCAATGTGCAGCGGCGAACTGTCCAAGTTTGCCAATATTTATTCAACATTGAGTTTGGAAATAAATATGTACACATAGTCTATCTGTAGACAGAGACGACACGGTAATTCCAATTCGTCTTGGTGTTGATGGCACTTTTGGGTGCACGATGCTCTGGGACAAGGTGGTTGCGGCCTCAGCGATTCAGGGTGCTGGCATGATCTTCTGTGTTTTGGGGTGTTTCGGGCTTTTGAGCTTCCAACAAAACCTAGCCTAGCTCTTCAAGGAGCTGAGCATCTCGGAACAACTAGAATAAGGAATGCTGTATAGTTGGAATACTGCCCCTTAGGGCTCTTTTTTATAATGACAGGACAATACACCCTAAAGCTCTGTATTCGGGGCTTCCAGGGCTTTGAGAGATCTACAGGGTTATTGTAAGGGGATAATAGCATCAGAAACCTTGAACATCCAAGGGAAGCCCCACAGACCATTTCTAAAACTCTGAAAGCGACCCTATCAGGGGGACCTTAGCCCTTCTCGTTTAGGGTTTAGCTGTAGGGGTTTAGGGTTTAGGGTTTCCCCAACACAGCCCTGTCCCTCAAGTTGCTCCATCAAAAATCTGCTGTGCCGAAAACTCTGAGAACCTAACACAGGGTGTCGGTGCCTTTTTATGGTCTTTGCGATGGGACCGTCAGGAACAAAAACGAGCGTGCTCCGGATGACACTGCGAAGTTCAACTTAAAACCGACGTGAGCCCAGTCGAAACCAAAAGATACAAAACACAGACACACACAGAGAGACAAACACTGAAAATAAAAACAGTGCAAGCTTGGACCGGGATGAGAGTGCAAGAATTTTGTACATCCGGGACCTCAAACCCCAAAAAAGTCTATGTACCTTCCGCCTTCCATGCGCAGCAAGCTTCAATCCCGAATCCTAAGCCCTCAATCTTGGGCCTGAAGGCTCCAAAATCCCCAAATGCAAGCCCGAAAGCTCATCACAAGCGCGACACCGGACCTGAAAGCCTCCGAAACCCAAAGGCTCCGCCCAGTTTCCCTATAAATCCCTGGGCCTTCGGATGACCTTTGCGGACTCCACACCCCGCGCCTCAGGGCTGCAAGATTTCAGGGTTCAGGGTGTTTGGGGTTTGGGAGGTGGGGATTAAAAGGGATTTTGGCCCGGGGGAGGTTGCAAAACGTAGGACCCCGAAGATCGTCCCGCCCGGGCTTCTGCTGGCTGCATAGGTCTTCTTGAGGCGTCCGGCTTCACGTTTCAGGTGCGTTCTTTTCTCCAGCTGGGCTCGGTAGGCCCCCAAGGTGATACCCCAAACCACAATCCCTGAAAACAGCAAAACACAACACAAAATCTGAATGCAGGCACCCCTCTAGGCCGCCGACCCAGGTGTAGCAACTCCGCCCCTGCATCCACTGCTTGTCGGCCAGGAGCCGCGACTTGACCTTGGGTTTGGGCCGACCAGTCTCTAAGTCTAAGTATGGCCGCTTTGGGGCTCTGGGTTTTGGGGTTTCGGGTCTCGGGCCTTAAAGTGTCTTCAACTGTGCCTGGTGCGCTGTGGAACCCAAACCGTCAACCCTGCCTAAAAGCCCTGCAAGCCCAACAACCCTAAAAAAAACAGGCCAGTCGGCTTTTGGAGAGCATGCCAACTTCAGGCGTGATGCGGCAGAACCAAGAAAGAGATTGATCCTTTTCCCGTCGGTTCTGAAGATAGGTCGCTAGTTATTTAGTATACTCTGGGATGGACCCCCCCAAGATCTGGTCGCGAAGGTCTACATGTAGAGTTCTTTATTTAGGAGCCCTGCGCACGCTCCCAGCAACAGTCACTGCGGTCCGTGGCCCCTGCTCGACATGCAGCTGATGATATTGGAGGCCCAGCAATATGGAAGTGAAAGCACTTTACAGCTGGGATTTAGATTCGGTTGCTCAGCCATACTGAGAAGGTTAGAACCAGCTAGCACGTCTGTCAGAGTCCTGTGACCGTAGGCCTTCGGATGTATTCGGAGCTCTAAGGCTCGAAGTCCAAGGGGCAGATTCATCGGCAAGGAACTCGGCCACCACCTGCCAGGCAAGAATTGGGGGTGGTAAAAGCACACGATTTGCTGAGCAGTGCGCATAGAAATTATCATCTTCACATCGAAGCTCCTTTTCTGATACTGGCTTCCGGGCAAAGTGGATTCAAGCCTCGTGGCTGCTTGACCGGACGGTCCAAGCATAGCTTGCACTGCATGGCACTAGAGACTCCAGGGCCGTGCACGAATTCAGCGGAATTGGATCGACTGGATTTTCGGAGCTTGGGCTTTGAACCTTCACGAAAAGCAAAACCCTGGCAACGGCATCTCCGCCAGCAGCTGCAGGACCCAGCGGCATCGGCCATTGTTGTCGCAGGCGCTGACGCAGTAGCTATAAGTGAAAGCATCCGGTGCAACTTCTACCTGTAACATCTCGGAGAGCAAGCGAAGAGACAGCTGCCACTGCCCGCCCTTCTCGCAGGCACTGGCGCCTGCGTTGTAGCTGAAGACGTTGGCTCTCACATCTGCTGCTTCCATGTCTGCAAGAAGTTGAAGGGCCATCTGCCACTGGCCGCCCTTCTCACATGCACTGATTCCGGCACTGAAACTGATCACAGTGCCTGTCACCTCGGCCCGCGGCATCTGTGCGAAAAGCTGCAGTGCCAACTCCCATTGGTCAGCCTTCTCACAGGCGGTGATGCAGGCATTGTAGCTGACCACATTGGCAGCGACACCGGCATCCGGCATGTCTGACAAGAGATGCAGAGCCATTTGCCACTGCCCGGCTTTTTCACATGCACTGATGGTGGCACTATAGCTAATCACGTTTGGGACAACGTGGGCTGCTGGCATGTCCGAGAAAAGCTGCAAAGCCTCTCGCCACAGTCCTCCCTTCTCGCAAGCGCTGATGGTTGCATTGAAGGTGATGGCAGTCATGACAGTCTTTCGGGCTGCTAAGCCAGACAGCAGATGGAGTGCCGCTTGCCACAGCCCACGCTTTTCGCAGGCGCTGATGGCGGCGTTGAAGCTCACAACGTTCGGTCTCAGCTCGACTGCAGGCATCTCTGAGAGGAGGTGTAGCGCCATTTGCCACTGACCAGCTTTTTCACAGGTGCTCATGCAGGCACTGAAGCTGATCACGCTGGATCTGACACTGACGGCCTTCATCTCGGAAAGAAGGCTCACGGCTACTTGCCACTGACCAACTACCTCACAGGCACTGATGGCAGCATTGAAGCTGACGGTGCTTGGAGCAACCCTGGCTGCTGGCATACCCTCAAAGAGTTGCAGCGCCTGTTGCCACTCCTCGTTCTTCTCAAGCGCGGTGATGGTGGCGTTGTAGCTGACTGGATCAACGGACAGTCTGGCTTTTGGCATCTCCGAGAAGATGTGGAGCGCCATCTGCCACTGACCACCCTTCTCACAAGCACTGATGCCCGCGTTACAGCAAATTACGTCGGTCCTCACCCCCTGCGCCTCCATCTGCGATAGGAGCTGCAGGGCTTGCTGCCAGTGCCCCGACTTCTCGCAAGCACTGATCCCTGCACTGAAACTGATGACATCGGGAAGAAGCTCAGCTGAGGGCATCTCGAAGAGGAGCTGCAAGGCTCTTTCCCACTGGCCTCCCTTCTCGCAGGCGCTGATGCCTGCATTGAAACTGATGACGGTGGGGGAGACCTGAACCTCCAGCATCTGCCTCAGCAAAGATGTGGCCCTCTGCCACTCACCTGACTTCTCGCAGCCAGAGATGGCCGCACTGAAGCTCACCGCGTCAGGGGACAGTTTCGCGGTGGGCATGGAGGACAGCAGGTGGAGACCAAGTTGCCACTGCCGGGCCTTCCCACAGCCTGAGTGCCAGAAAGCTGGGGATCTTACAAGCATCATTCGAACTACTGCGCACATGCGAGACGAGACCCGAACGCAAGAGCTTGCTCCACGGAAACAATGCCCAAAATAAGTGCCGCGGGGACGGCCTGCCAGACCACGACAAGCACAACATCTGACCCTTCAGAAGACATCTACTTAATCGCTGTCTAAAGAAGCTCCAAAACGATTCCTTTCCAACCCAACAGCAGCTGATGGCATTGTTGAAGTTGCGCTGGTGCAGAACACCCTTGCCAGAGAGCGCATCTTGCACCACACCAGGAAGGGCGTCCATGCCGACTCTCCCCCGAATCCTCCGTCTGTAGCTATAGCAGTCGCGGTTTAAGGTCCCAGTAAAGTGATGAAGATGTTGACAGTAAGGCAATATATGGATGCTTCGAAGTACCGCCTTGTCCCGACAAGAGTTACAGCGACTGGAGCAGGGTCGAACGCTCCATCCAGGATCCCTGCGCGTCTCTTCACAGTTTCCTTGAACCACAAAGTTGGGAAAGATTGTGAAGACTAAGGCACAAGCCGGAAACCCTAGACCGTATGTTAGCCCCAGCCCGGACGTTCAAAACATCGGAACAAATCCAATACTCCTGTACACCACTAACCTGACGACGATACCGGCTTCTGGGCTCCTCACCCTCCGACTCTCAGATGCACCTCAAATCATCCTGATATACATTTTAAATCCTGCATTGCTGCAATAGCGAAGCCGGGGTCCATCAGGGTTTAGGGTTCTCTGATCCCCAACTCGACTTTCTTTGATGCAGCAAAGTCCCTGCATTGCATGTGGGGGGTCGCCAAAACAGCTCCTACAGGCCACCGCGACTACCAGCACCACCTTGACAGCGACAATGACCACGACGACGGCGGCAGCGCGCGCCCGACTGCAACTGCTTCCAACGACCACGACAACTACTGCTCCTCGAACTCACTACAACTGGTGCTGCTAGTTCAATCCAGAAGCTGCAAACCTGTGCCCTAAAATCCCAAATCCTTACTAACCCTAAACCCTAAACCCTAAACCCCTGAACCCTGAACCCTGAACCCTAAACCCCTGAACCTTAAACCGTAACCCCTAAACCCCACGAAACCCCCAAACTTGCTGAACCCCTAAGGCTTTGAATCGTCGGCCTCTAGCTTCCGCCTGATGAAGCCGACACTGTAGTTCACGGCCTTTCTGGGGGACGGCGCTTTCGGGGTTTTAGGGGGTTTGGGCTTTAGGGCTTTAGGGCTTTAGGGTTTTAGGGTTTTAGGGTTTTAGGGCTTTAGGGTTTATGGGGTTTAGGGTTCAGGGTTCTGGGGCTTAGGGCCTGGGGTTTTGGGGTTGAGCCTATAGTATAGGGTTTCTAGGATCCTTGAAGTCGCATGCCCGTTACAAAGCAGGCTGTGACGAGACGGGATGCCGAAGGGCGTCTGGGCACGAAACCAAAACCAAGCTAACAACGAAAGCATGTATGTACGTACGTAACATGTGTGTGTGCATGCATGGACATCTATAGATCGGTCTCTGACTGCAAAGACGACTACAGTATCGTGATGAGCTCTTCTTCCCTCTGCTCCATCCCCGGGCTTGGGAGCTCGGGCGGTGTTGATGACTCCGTAGCCATGGACGCGGATCGAGGCAGCCAAGTGCCTCAGAGCATGAGGGCAAACAAAACAGAAGATGGCTTAGCGTCTGGGCTTCAGGGTTGATGCTAAGAAGCTTAGCTGAAGGCTTTTGAGGGTTCCTGGGCGCTGCCCCACCATGGATTTAGACCTGCATGTGCAAAGCACCACCTGGATAGATCCTTCCATGGAGACGCTCGGACTGCTGACCAGAAAAAATGCTGAAAGGGCACTTGCACCACCAGGTCTATTACAGCCATGTTCGAAAGGGCCTGGAACAGTGTTTTCGACAGAAGCAAAGCAGTCAGGACTCAACCATTCGGCAAACTGTTTGGCAGATGCCCTCTGGCCGTCATCCTCTCAACCATCGACATTCTTGCATCGTCATCATGGACACACATAGCCATCATCACCAGATGCATCAACACCTTTCTGTCACCATCAATATCGTCATCATCATCATCACCACCATCATCATCATCATCGTAATCACCACCATAGTCATCGTCATCGTCATTATCATTATCATCATAACCAAGAGCAACAAGACCAACAACATCATCATCTCGTGCATGGTCATCATGCCAACACAAGCAAAGCAGCAAGCATGGACAACAAGGATCGCAACTTTCGCCTCCTTACAAAAACCATCTCCAATTAGCAACTCAGCCGGGCGACTCCACCGTGATCGTTCGAATCTTCGCCTCGCCCTGGTTGGAGGCCTCTGTGTCACGCATGGACAAATGCTCTTGAATGTTCATTGTTATGCTGCTGATTGCTTTCCTAAATACTTGGTAGCCGACGCTCTCAAGAGCATGAACCTTTGGCTTATAGCCTACATTTGAATTTTGCGGCCTGGAGAGTCTATAGGGAGTCCTTCCAGCTCAGTTTGGATTTGCGTGTGAGGCCTCACAAAGGCAGCATTTGAAGACAGAGCTTCTCAGCTGAAGGGCCCGACGGTGCAAGAATGTGACAAACAGGCGGCATCAACCAGGGACCCCAGCCCTGAGCGATGCTAGTGCCCAGGCCTGCGTAAAGAACTGTTGGTGAAGGCTGTAGCAGTACCTGTGCGCAAGCTTCCAAGGTTGCCTGAAACCACGAGCTGATGACAATCACCTCAGAACCCGTTCCCTGGATGGCACTGGGTGGCCAAGAGGTGAACGTTCCGCATAACGTCAATCACATCCAGCCTCAGTTTGGGTGAGCTTGGTTTCTCCCTCTGCGCTTGTGGCAGCAGCTCCGAACTCGTACAGCAACTCGAGCTCCTGCGCCAGACACCCTTCAAACCTTAAGCCTGAAGCCAGTACAGTAGACCAGGTCGCCGAGAGGCTGAGGGCTGAGGGGCAGCTCAGACATCTGGTACCATCCAATGACCGTTGTTCTGGAAGGCTACCCATATTGAGAAAGCAAATGGAAAGCCTGGTGGCCTCCGGCACTCCAGCCCCATACAGAAACCCTGCTCCCATGACCAGAAACCCCAGAAACTCTAACCGACTCTAACAACCCCTGCGCTAATCCACTTGGTCTCTGAACCCGGCATCTGGGACGACGACCCCTGCGCAAGAGAGCCGGCAGGTAAGCCGCCGTCGAGGAGGTCCAGGCCATACCCTGCTGGAAGGATGAGGACACAACGCAGAAAAGGGCTTCAGGCGGTTCGCATGACGGGGTGATTCATGATCTTCATATCAACATAACACGAATAGCCCGTAGCCCGAATAGCAATAATGATAAACCCTGAAATCAACAAAAGCATCCAGGCTGGGAGCTTTCGATCTTGAGATGTTCATGGTTTGCAGGCTCTGGGGTGTGGAGATTGATTGGGACAAACGAATGACAACTGGCCATTGTAGAAACCTGGACCCAACCGGGATTTCGAACCTGCACCACTCTGAAACCCTAGCCCTAGAGAAGTTCCTAGAAGCCCTGAACCTGAACAAGAAACCCGAAATTCCCCTCAAACAGCAACCCTAAACCCGAAAGCCAAAGCCCCTATCAAACCCTAATCCCTAAACCACCGGAGCCCACTGGGCGCCCGTGCGCTGCAGCGCCACAGAGCGCATCCGGGCATAGGCCTGCGAAGCACAAATGCCCGGAAAGTCGACGGAGAAAGAAGGGTTGAGTTTCGAGTTTACGGTTTGGTGATGTTTGGTGGCTGGGGGGTAAAAGGCTTATAGGATTTAGGGCTTCAGGGCTTAAGGTCTAGGGTCTGTTCAAGGCTTGAGGCTTCAAGGCTTGGGGCGTCGGGGTTGGCTTAAGACCGGAGGCGCATGCAGACTTGTAAAAGCAGGACCAGGGATGGCAGCAGCTCGTGGTTAAACTTTTCGGAACCTATGAAACCTGCAGATCCTACATTCTGAACCCTAAACCCCTGAACCCCAATGCATCATTGGAGTTAGGACAGTTAGGTGTGCTTGCGACCCCGATGTCTTCGGGTCTCTATATCTGTCGATGATCTACATGTGTACAGCGGCATGCGATACCTATTTTGCACACATAGACCTGGGTTCGTTCTGAAGAACTTAGTTCAAGTTATCGTAACAACGGAAGCATATGTTCCTACCATCAACCGATGGGGCGGTACTTCTAGTTAGTTCTTCTGGCAAGGACCCGCAAAACCCTTTCGAAAACCAAGCGTATCTGTGGAAAAAGCAGCCGATACAACTCTTTCAGGTGCTCACAACCGCTCTAAACTCCTCACGAATCTTGCAACTCCGTATCTAAATAAAGAACTTCACAACTCCAATACCCTTCTTCGTTACACCAACACTCAGAATTCCTATAACCCAACTAAACCCTAAACCCTAAACCCTAAACCCATACCCCAACCCAAGGCCGAGCGGGCCTCGGCATCTTGAGGCGCAAGTGCGGCCAGGTCGTAGAAGTGGCGGCTCAGCCGCAGCTCGACCTCTTCATGGCTAGGGCTTCGGGCATTATCTGCAGAAAACAGTAGGGGGGTTAGGGTTGAGGCTTTTGGGCTTGGGCTTAAGCGGTTGAGGCTTTTAGGCTTTAGGGGTTTAGGATTACGTTTTAGGGCATAGTGGCGTAGTGTTTGGGGTGTTCGGTTTTTCTGATTATGTTGCTGAAAGAAGAAGAAGAAGAAGGTGCAAATCAGCGCAAGCGCAAATCGCAACATGCGTCCGTGCGGCACAACGGGACATCTGAATGACGTTTGTTTTCAATCTCGGGTCGAGTTCCAGGCGCCTGTCAAATGCTAGGGCAATGAGACAGCCAAAATCCAGCTTTCTCCAGCCATAGTTTACTTTAACATGCACCCGACATTCTCAGCATGGTGGTTTAAGCCACTTTCAGCACATCGTCCCGACAAAACGTCACAAAGGTTGTGCATCTTGGTGAAGTCGCCACGCCCAGGACCTAGAATCCCTGGAGCACGTGTCCTACAAGCTTATTAACATGCGCGGCCAGGGCTCGCGGTTCACGAAACCAAGAAAGCAGACAACGTGCCCAAGGCGCTGATTAGATTCCAAACTCCACCACTTGAGCCCCCTACCCCTCCCTACTCCTTCACACCTCAAACCCCGAATGTCCTTGATCGCTCGGTTCTACTCTTACTATTATTATCATTACTAGTATCATTACTGTTTATTATTATTATTATAGACCCGACCGCAAAGCCCCCCGAAAGCGCCTGATCCTTGAGGTCGACGACGTCCGTGACCGTCAGCCGCAGCGGCCGCAAGCGCAGCAGCACGAGAGCCTCCCCATGACAAGCCCCCACAAGCCCTCAGCTTAGCCCCCGGGTTTGGGGGGTTCAGGGGTTTAGGGGTTCAGGGGCTTAGGGGTTTAGGGGTTTAGGGGCCTAGGGTTTTTTTTTGACACCTTTTTCCGTCTGCACAGTTTGGACTTAGGGTTTAGGGGTTATTTTTTTTTGAAGGCCTTTTGATGACTGCATGAGGGTTTAGGGGTTAAGGGTTCAGGGTCTCGAGGTTTTATATTCGTATTGCCGGCTCATGGATACCGCAGCTACAGCCTTAGTGGCTGCGAGGGCTTGGAGTCTCATTGATAGAGGGTCCTGAATAACTAGACTAGTGTGTAGGTGTACACTATGCCATAATTTGAATAAGGAGCCCTAAGGTATAATGTTGGTAACTATTCAGACCATCTACAGTAAGGGAAATCCTGTCGCATCCTGCCGTGAATTCGTGTCCTCGAGAGTTGTGATTCTGACAAGGCAGAGGTTCTCAACCACAAACAGTAGCAAGTCGTTGCGATCACTGAATGGTTGCGAGATACCGTGGAATCGCTCCTGCATGCCTGTCGCCTCGAATCCACCGCCGAAACTTCAGCACAGGTTGGAGTACTGCAGAAAAGCAAAGTCTACCGTAAGTCTACCGTGCAAACATACCATGCAAGTTGTTGCTTCCCTCAGCCCGGAATCCTCCTCCGGTGGGGCAAGCGGCAGCGCGTCTTTGTTGGCCTGCATGGGAGGCCGTTTGAGCTAATGACGTGGGGCCGAGGAGGAAAAATAAATCAACCTTGAATAAGCTTCAAGGCTTTGGGCATCTCGAAACTGTGAGTCGGGGAAGGGCGGGCATCTAACGGAGCGAGTCCAGTGCCTGCATCGTCGCATGCGCCAGCAGCCGCAGATCCTGCCACATATTGTCGAGCCTATCAAACTACGAGCCATTAATAATCAAACTTCCTGGATATGGAACCTTGGGACATGACTTCACTCTATGAGGCTGAGAAAAGTGGCACGCTGGTGCGAGTAGCGGGAAAACAGCCCAAGGCGCACACGGTCTCGGAGCATGTTTGGAGCCTCGTCGCGTATGCTCCAGCCCAAAACCCGAAAAAAAAGGGTGCCCGAACTCCCCAAACCCCAACAAACCCAGGAAGGCCTCTTCGATCTTGGCACAGAGAGGCTGCATGATGCCCACCTTCTATACTTCTTCTCTGGACCCAGGGCTGGCGAAGGCTTAAAACCTGCCTTCAACCAAAGACCTGAAATCACTTCAAAAGCACCAGGCACGGATGCTTTCAGTTTTTCTGAAGGTTTCTTTGGGATCCGACTGAAGCCTTTTGGAAGCAGATTGGCTGGAGTCTACGTGCAGAAGCAGGGGAGGGGGATCTGGCGTTTCGGACTTTGGGACTTGGGGGATTCTCCCAAACCCCATATCGGAGGCGCCTCATTTGGTGAGAATAGGGTTTTGCGATATAGTAGGGTATACTTGTTCTTATTGTCTTTATCAGACTATCATGCGAAAAAAATCACTACTTTATATTCAGACCTCTACAATAGGCCAATGGGTTTTCCCACCTCCAATGCCTTGCGCAGCTCCACAAGAAGTGCGTCCCTGGCGCGGCCTCACCAGGCTGAGTACACGAAGAGAACGGGATGTTTGCGCACATTTTGGCCCAAAAGGATTGAGGATTTCTGGCTTCTTTCATAGTCTAGCGGATTACAAGTTCAAGTTTTTTGTTATTTTTGCTTTTCCTTTAGGTTTAAAGCAGAATGACATGGAATTCCGGAGGCTCCGGTATTGCTGCAGGGGTTTGGAGCTCAAGAAAGTTCCGCAGAAGAAAGACCCTACTATCTATAGTGTCTCGTCGTGAACCTGGATCATCGGCCGAAGCATCCGAATTCCGACAGCCTGACTCCTTAACCCCAAGCCCCTTGATTCAAGCTGCTGTGAACCAGATGTAAAGAAAGATATTACTACAATCTCTAGATAGCAAAGGAACTGCATATAAAGGTGAGACCGACCTGACAGCATCAACAACAGAAAAACAAATAGAGACCATGACACAGAACCAGACCCCCGTTATAAGGACAGTGACTCTTAAGGACTCTGACTAGCAGGCAAGAGGAAACATGTACTTTAAGGAGCAGCTCCACCAGAGGAGTCCGCCTTCGGGTACCAGCGCCTCCAAGGGGGCCGCAAAGGCCGCGAAGAGCCACGGAAGCGCAGATACCTCCCGTTAGGAAGCGGTTCTAAGCTTAGTTGGGGCCTTCGGGCGTATGCCTTGCATGGGGTTTGAATCTTCGCGTTTCGGGGTTTCGGGGTTCGCTGTACAAAACTGGTTTTGGGGTGCTGGAGTGCTTGGTGCCTAGTTATGGGACATGTATCAAACTAGTCAAGAGTCCTGCCCACTAGCGAACGCATAAGCTCTGCCAGACATGAGCTCAGATCCTAAACCGGGTCGGTCTTGCATGACGCCCCCTTCCGATGACCAGTGTGTAGAGCTACGAGTAAAACTTCGCACGTTTCAGACGTCTGGCTGTAGGGATTTATACTAACTAGGGTCACCAACGAAGTTCCTCGCAGCTCTTCCAGGAGCACCGGCAGGAGCTCACCTGGAATGCTGGCGCTTGCAGGAGCTTCCGTCCAGCGCACTGCAGCCACTCTCGTGCACTCTCAACCCCCTCAACCCTAAACCCTATGCCTTCATCACGATACCTGAACATCCTGAAACCTTAAAGGTTCCGGCAGCTCAAGAGCATGCCAAAGGCCATGCAGACCAACAGCAGACTCAAACTTAACTTCAACAGCTCTATGCTCAAACCCATAACACTAACCCAACAGTTGAACCTGTTTTACATGTCTTGGCACACCATCTGAGTACACACACACACACTGCGCGCGCATGTGCGGGGCGAAATTTAAACTCATGCCGGGCCCACGGATCCAGTAACACCAAGTGGTGTCACAAAGCCTTTCGGGGAACCCTAAACCCTAAGGCAGACTTGGCATACGTGGAAATGCACACCATCACTGGTGATTGCTTGGCTCGCAGGCTTAAGGTAGCTTAGAGTGGAGGTCTCGCACATTCCGTTATGGCTTCAGCAAACGCGTACACCCTTGTGCCCGTCAAGTCATGAGGGCACGGAGGAGTACCGACGCTTCGAGGTCTGTCGGTTGTACGACTCGACTTATACACATGCGACGACAAGAATGCTTGTACTAACAAGCAAGAGATCAAAACTGCGTCAGACTGAATTCGACGACGACAAGACCGAGGTACCAACCATGCGAACTACATGAAACTTTGCAGTCGTAGCCATGACAGAAGGAATAACACCCTAGGGTGGGAAGGAACCGCATCCTGATGTTGTAGAGCGCATCACCTCTAACCCAGGAACCCAACTCGGCCTTGAAAGGTGGTGTTGCCAATGGCTCGCCACCTCTTCACCGGGAGGGTCGAAAGTTCAGGGACTCTGGGCTTGTTGCTTACATGGCTCATGGCCTAATTGTGGTGCTTACAGGGTCAAGAACTGATCGTAAGCCCCGAGTTGCGCAAAAAACAGGGCAGGCCATTCCAAAAACGATACTGTAGATGATTCGTATACCGAAACCATCCCGATGTTCTGAGTCCAGCGGGAATTAATGTGTATGCGTGCATGCGCAGCAATATGCACGTGAAGCCGTGATCCCACCACGACACCTCCGGCCCCAAAGCCATCTCTCTACGCATACCCAAAACCCTCCAAGCCAAAACCTTTAGCCTAACCCCTGATCCCCCAACCCCCTAGGCCTCAAAACCCAAACCCTAAACCCTAAACCCTATAAACCCTAAGCCCTAAAAACCACAAACTAACTAAACACTCTCCGGCCGCACCCTCAGCTCGCGCCAGCGTCCAGCAATGCCCTCGGAAGCGCCCTCCGCTCGAGCGGCGCCTCGGAAGCGGGCTGCAGGCCCAAAGACCACCCAGAGAATCCAATAATTAAGGAATAAGGAACATACCTTAAATTATAGGGGCCTTCATGTTATGATTTAAGGCATATTCCTTAATTAAGGGGTATTGGGTTTGCCTACAAATGGCTTTGTAACCTCAAGGATTGAAATTGGAGGATAGGCTTGTGTAGCTTGAGGCTGTGGGGGTTAGGGATGCTGAAGACGTAGTTACGAACAGTGAGGAGAAGTGCCACATACATTCAATTCTAGCATCGTGGATATCTTTTATTGCCTCTTTGCCACCTTGGAATGCCATGCTGGCAGAGGCTGTCCGGCGAAGGGGAGAACCGCGACGATCCAAGCTATCCATCCCATCCGATTTCCAAACCCAAAAGCATCCCCTTCGCATCCCTTCGCCTCGACAAAGAGAAGCCCGTTACGAATGCCCTTGGTGGTGTTTCGGGTATATGAAAAAGTACCAAAGCGGGACTCGGAAGCCAGTGACCGGTACCTCGACACCTGGGCCTCACCCGCACCTTGCGTACAGCGTCGGGTTTAGGGTCCCATGCGTTTGAGGTTATAAATAGACTTGTGGGACTGGGTTCGATTTCAGACGGGCTTTTGCGACTTTAGAGGGAATTGGGGGGGACAGGATTTGGGCGCTTCGGGTGTTAGGGTTTCAGCTTGCTGGTCTGGGGATGAAGGCTTTCCATCGTCTGCGTATGGTTCTGCGTCGCTGATACGGCATAGCGGCTTAGCCTAATTCATGCTAGTGACTGTGATATTGACTCGGTTGAGACATGTCAGAATCCTGTTGCCAACACGCCTGACTAACCTCGACCGGGTCAACGCTTTGAGGTTCCCGGCAGCACAGCGACAGCGCCACGGCACCAATGTCGAAGTACCTAGTTCGAGAAGGGCTTCCAGGGCGAAAGTCTGCCAAAGCATGGATTAAAGTCGTACTGCTATTACACCTAAGGGCTAAGCCTTAAAGCCCGAAGCCTTAAACTAAGTGATACCCGAGAGTTACAAAGAATTCGCGGTGCGATGGACCCACGTTTCTGACTATGATGACTGCCACTAATTGAAACATTACAGTGGATGCATATGACGAATACAGAATACTGTCATGCATGATGAGGGAACTCGAAGGAAGAACGCTATGCCTGTTATCAAGGCCACCGGAAGATCATGCAGGATGAAGCCAAGCTTCGAGTTGGTCTCCTCCTCCACGCTGCTGAGGATTCCTATGGACAAACCAGGCGGCTTGGGGCCTAATTAGGGTTTAGGAGCTTGGAAAAGGAGTCTGCGGATTTAGTCAGTTCCATTTTTCGGGCATCGGGTTAGTTACTAGTTGAGTTTGGAGAATGGGATTTGATGCGCCAGGGGCATCGATTACCATTTGCTTGAGGGCTCCATCAAGGCTCCAGCTTTCCTGGGCTTACTTCGGGGTGCCTGATTGCATCTCAGCAGTCCACAGGCACTGGACCCCGACAGGGCTACACATTAATTTCTAAAGCTTCCTGTTTCTGAAGGTTGCTTTCATGGCAAAAGCTTCCGTGAAAAAACCCAGCCATTTCTCCGGCAGCTCGGTAGACCAGAGATGGGACCCGAAGGTCGACTGCTCCCGGGTGAGACCGACGAAAAGATCCGTTTGAGTGATTCGAATCTTTCGGCCTCCTGTAAAACCAGTGGTAAACTTGCTGAGCCATCGTCCACTCAAGGCCTGACTGGTGATAAGGACGACGACGGGTGCTTTTGCATCTTCGACAAGGAGCCGCCAAAGCCTGAAAGCTGCCAGTCGCCGGTTGTCCAAGGAGTAGTAGCGATGCCGGAACCAGTAAAGCCTTATCGGGTTGACTTGCATGGGATCTATGGTTCCATCCCTCAGAGCCCTCGCCAAGCCCTCGATGTCCTCAGGCCCCCCAAGAACGGGAGGTCTCTGGAATGTAGCTTTGCAGTGCGACTGGCTGAAACCGATCTCCAAGGGATCCAAGTTCCCCCGATATCCTGGAGCCAAAGCTTCTTTCGGCCACGGTGGCTCTGCTTCGATTTCTTCACCAACTCGGTCCTCTGCTTCCCCCAAGTAAGCCGATGGTGCCGCAAGGCGACGCGAGGTCGTGCCGCAGCACAAAGGTGATCTCGCGCATGAGCTCGTCTAGCCGTCGGAGGGCTCTTGTTACAATGCCTTCGCCTCCCAGTGCAACACCACTGGTAATCACCGCCGTTGCAAAATTCTGCCCCAGTGCCCACTGGTATGCTGTCTCACACAGCTTCGGATTCACACGAGCTTTTATCATGTCCATACCACTACACCCGCGCCCGCGCCCACTAGGCACGGGCTGCTTCAGCAAGCCGCACTTGCTACAACACGGAAGGTTGTGAGAGTGCAGCTTTGCAGCTAGCTTCTGTGCCACTTGCCGACAAGTTTCCAGACCAATCTTGACTTTGGAATCAGAAATCACCGATGGCTCGCCATAAGACCCTTCAGCCACAAATGCCGAACAAACGGCAAACGCCTGTGCAGCAGAGTAGTCTGCAAAGCCACGAAGGGCAATGAGGACGTTTGCTACTAGCAGAGGGTCCTCCGGCACAAAAAGGTGACATGCCAGAATCCCTTTGGGCAACGTAGCCCAAGACTGATCAACAAAAGCAAGCTCCTCCAGGACCTGCACCATGCAAAACACCTCTTGTTGAAGCGACTTTGCAGCATCGGGTGAAGTATACCTTTGCAGGCTTCGGGATAGCATGGCATCCAGATGTGCCGGGCTGGCGGAAATCAGGTGAAGCAATGACGACCACCGAAGTCGATAGCAACTCAATACTTCTGGAGGCCTCTCGGTGTACAGGCTTGCTATCATCTCAGCAGCCGGACGTTGCAAGATCCTGTCGCTGTGCAGCATGATGTAAACGTAGCCTTCTCGATCCAGCCCTCGCCGGCCAGCTCTACCAGCCATCTGCCGAAACTCGCCCGAGTCCAGGATGCGGCGTGCCCGTCCATCAAATTTCACAACGTCTGTGAAAACCACGGACTTTGCAGGCATATTCAAGCCCATGGCAAATGTCTCAGTTGCAAAAATCACCGAAAGAAGTCCACCGGCAAACAGCAGCTCCACCATCTCTCTCAAGAGTGGAAGCCTCGGAAGGGCCCCCCCGGTCTTGGGATGGTAGAGGCCGACTGATTTTTTTTTGGGGGGGGGTTCGGCGTCGTTTTAACATTCTGCGCTTTTGGCGTTCAGATGGAGTCTGCAAGGGTCTTCGGTTCAGAGTTGGGCGTGTATGGTTCAGGGTCCAGGAATGTTTAGGATTTCCAGCAAGTAAGTCGTGGGGTCTAGCCAAGCTCGCGCAGCGCAAGGTTACAGAAAGGACTGTTGCGTGGGATGGAAAACGGTGGTTTATACCTGTTCGAGATGTTCGTTTACATAGCTTCAGGGTTAGTTCGTCCAAGGTTAAAAGTTGAGATTTTGATCTTTAGAGTTCAAGATTTGGGGATGAGTGCAGGGTTGGGAGGTTTGAAACTCTGGGCTTGTTATGTCTGTCTGGTCGACTGCCATAACTGAGGCACAGACATGCCCCCATGATGCACGCCGATGCCACGGCTCAGCAAATCGCAGGAATTCCGTACTTGTGCAAGTTGCTTGTCGGCTTCTTCCAGACTGGCAAGGCCACTCTGCAGCCTGAGTTCTTGCTTGGGAAGTTGAAATGGAATTTGACACACGAAGGCAAGCATATCAGACACTAAAGCACGACATATCCTTGTCATAGTACCTTAAACTCAGCTCATGAATAAGAACCCTGTAGCCGATCCAGAATCTTGACCTTGTCAGCGCCGCGGGTAAAATCCATGCGCTTGGCGCCTGCCAGAAGCAGCGCGACTCGCTCGCACATGCGCTTGTCAAAGCAAAACCCGATAGTGGGGAGCTGCTTTCGGCACCACAGCAGGGACAGCAGCCGTTCCAGATCCTCAACTTGGAGAGACAAGGGGTCGCCGGAGGAATCAGGTGCCCTCGCAAGTTGCTCAGGCACGCCGTTATTCTTCAGCCAGGTGGTAATTCTCCTCTTTGCTTCAAGCTCAACATCGATGTCGAAGGCTGTGACTTGAATTACCCCATCATCCAGCACTCGCACAGATGCCGACAAGCCGGCTGTGAGGCTCTTAAGATTGTGGCCACGGTGTCCGATGAAGCGTGACAGGAGCCCTGAGGGGCAACGCCACACAGGTTGTACTTTGAGGATGAGGGCCCTCTGCCGCACAGCCTCTTCCACATTCCAGGGCCTGAAAAAGTTCTGCGGCGGCCTCATGATGTTAAAGCATGAGCGCTTCTGTTCGAAGAAATCTGCCGGCCCACATCGGAAGATGATGTGTGAAAGTGGAACCTAACTGGCAAGGCGCTCGTCTTTAAGTGAATCGCTTCAAGACAAAAGCGCAATCGTGTGAAACAAAGCAACAACCAGAAACATGCAGGACAAGGGACCGGACGCTGTTCGCTTGTGAGAACATGCATCGGCTCCACTCGAATCCGCGAGCACCACTCGGCGATCTGCCTGCTGTTTGGCACGGTCGCTGACAAGAGCACCAGCCTGACATGAAGCGGTAGCAGGACAAGTACCTCTTCCCAGGCATAACCTCTTTCCGCATGACCCAGAAAATGGGCTTCGTCAACGACGACAAAAGCGAAGTCATCCAGAAGATTCGGATCTCTTGCTTGCTTGTAAAGCATGCTGTGAAGGATTTCTAACGTCATCACCACGATGGGAGCACCGCTCGCGATAACTGCATCACCCGTCATGATCCCGACATACTGCGCACCAAAACAGTTCCCCAGTTCCAAAAACTTTTGATTTGACAGCGCCTTGATCGGCGTTGTGTAAATGGCACGTCTCTTGTGATGCAGGGCCATGGCCACTGCATAGATTGCAACTGCCGTCTTACCTGCAGAAGTCGGCGCGCAGAGCAGCACGGACTCGCGATGCTCGACGCATGCAATAGCCCGAGCCTGAACAGGGTCAAGCGCATGCTGGAACGTCCACAAGTTCAGGGAGGGTTCAAAGGACTGCGCCGACGGAAGCGGCAGGCTGCTGAATGAAGGGGTCGCTGTGTGGTGTGAAAAACTGTGGTCTGAAGGATGATCGGTCCAATTTATCTGGATGGCAAAGGGATCCTCGTGCTCCTCCTCGCAATCTTCCAACCCCGGATCGGACTCATGTATCTCGATGATTCTTTGCAACTCTGCCGCTGGCTTGTCAAGGATGCGCACTGCCTGCGCAGCGATTGCAGCGCTGGTCGCAAAAACGTCTGCGACGCAAAGATCGTCTGATACTTGAACATGGCAGCTGCAAGCGCGGATCAAGCTGCGCATCAATTGAACCAATGCGGGACTGGGACTGCTCAATGTCATCTCTTGCAACATAGCCTGGACACCAGAACCTGTCAGGCTCTTTTGGAACCAGAAGCTTCCTGAGGGCAACGGCTCAGACCTGCAATCAGAATCTGAGTCGATGGGGCCCACACTGTCGTCTGGCAGACGGTGAGCTGCCGTGATGCCAAGGATTTCCAGCTTGCGGAGGTGAGCAGCGTCCGAGCGTGGCACAACATCTGCAGACGCCTGCTCTAGGTCCTCACCGCGATCCGCTTGGTCCTCGGCTCCCGTGAGGACAAGTCTACGACCCTCTTACTACAGCCACTGCCAAGCAAGGCACATGCCAGCAGCATGAAAAGCGCGAGCCACCTCACTAATCTCGAGCTGAGGTGCCACAGGTTCTGTGCCTGCTTGACTTCGATCTTCATGATCAAGAACCTGGAAGGCTCAGCACAGCACGCTACTCAGCAGGAACAAAGCGATAAGCTAGTGTCACTTGGCTTCGGAGACGCCTCCTACGTATATAAGACTCCGATGGGTTACGTCACAAGCACGGCTTTTTGAGCATCGCAGCAGCGCTGTGGGATTTTTCTCATCACAGAATGCTCTGGCTTCTGTGCAATGACATCATAAAGAAACTTCGCTCAACAGCAAAATCCCATAGCACCGTGCAAGCTTCAAAATGCCCGTTGGCTGCAAAGGACTTGTGCAAAGGGCATTGGCTCGAAGCTTCAAGCGAAGGTCGGTAGACATTGCTATCTACTCCTCCTGCTGCTGCTGCTGCTGCTGCTACTACTACTACTACTACTACTACTGCTACTGCTACTACTGCTACTACCGCCACTACT